>CABHPH010159971.1:0-41409 GCA_902168325.1 Peromyscus nudipes | reverse complement strand
GAGGGGCCAGAGGTCGTGCTATGGGGTAGAGTTCCAGAGAGAAGTTTGGAGGTGGGGAGAGGAGCCAGAGAATGGAGAGGGGGACAGAAGTATAGAGAGAGGGGGCAGAGGTCAAGAGAGGGGGGCAGAGGTCAAGAGTGTTGGACAGAAGTATAGAGGGGGCAGAGATTGTGTGAGGGGGGGGGGGATTGGGGGGCAGAAGTATATACAGAATGTGGCACTGGTAGCAGAAGGGGCAGACATAGAGACAGAGATGGGGGGAGAGGTAGAGAGAGAGGTGGTACAGGCAGAGAGTGGGGCATAGGTTGAGAAAGGGGGCAGAGGTAGAGTGATTGTGTCAGAGGTGGAAAGAGGGTGCCAGAGGTGTGAATCCAGAGAGAGAGAGAGAGAGAGAGAGAGAGAGAGAGAGAGAGAGCGAGCAAACAAGCAAACAAGCAAGCAAGCAAGCGTAGCCACGAGTTCTGGCTAAAAGCTTAAATCCAGCCACATGTTCCTGCTTGCGCCCAGTCAAGCCTGGACTCCGGCTTCCTTAAGCTCTGACCACGTGCGTGTTGGCGTTTCAGCCGAGAGCAGTCTATCTGCAGTTGCGTGTAGCTACTGCAATTAGGGGTAGCTCCAGCAAGCATGAGTCCTAAGCTGAGCTAGGGAGCCGGGCCCCACCCAGGCAGGATACTGGACTCACCACTAAGCCAAGTGGTTTTTAATGAATTCTTTTTTTTTTTTTTGGTTTTTTTCAAGACAGGGTTTCTCTGTGTAGCTTTGCGCCTTTCCTGGAACTTGATTTGGAGACCAGGCTGGCCTCAAACTCACAGAGATCCACCTGCCTCTGCCTTCCAAGTGCTGGGATTAAAGGCGTGAGCCACCACCGCCCGGCTTTTAATGAATTCTTGCCATGTTGGGTGCCAAATGTAGAAGTAACCGTCTTATTAAATAAGAAACACAGAGCCAATGCAGAGATGAAAGCCCAAGAGGTCAGAGCTAAGAGCCTTACCCGTCACTGCTGCAGCTATCCTCTTCAGCCAAGAGACTTCCTTCCTGTGTGTTTGTCTTTATATAGACTTTCTGTTCTGCCTTCTCATTGGTTGTAAACCCAACCACATGACTGCCTTGTCACTGCCTTCTGTACGGACCTCCAGGTCTTCTATGGTTGGTAGTGACATTAAAGGCATGTGTCTGCAATGCTGGCTGTATCCTTGAACACACAGAGATCTACCTAGCTCTGCCTACCAAGTGCTGGGATTAAAGGCGTGCACCACCACCGCCCAGCTTTTGCTGTGGCTCTAATAGCTCTGATCCCCAGGTAGCTTTATTTATTAACATACAAATCACATTTTAGTACAAATAAAATATCACCATACTCAGCCTAAAAGTGAGTTTCTGTTTCCTCATGCCTTATATAACTTTCTCTGCCCTGCCATATTACTTCCTGGGATTAAAGGCCTGTGTGCTTCCCAAGCAAAGGCATGAGATCTCAAGTGCTGGGATTAAAGGTGTGTACCACCATTGCCTGGCTCTGGTCCCAACGTGGCCGTGAACTCACAGAGATCCAGATGGGTATTTGCCACAAGGGATAAGATTAAGGGTGTGTGGCCACCACTGTCTGGCCTTTATGCCTAATCTAGTGGCTGGCTCTGTCCTCTGATCCTCAGGCAAGTTTGTTAGGGTACACAATATATCCTGACAGGATCCAAAGCCCTCTTTGGAACTCTGTGAGTACTAGGTGCACACCGATGCACAGACATACATACAGGCAAAACACATGCATAAAATTAAATGAAATCTAAAAGGAAATTAGATTAAGGAAGTAAAGAAATCAATCCAGGCCTTCAGATGAAAGGCAGCAATATAGAAAAAGTTAGAAAAATGGATGAGGAAATACATAGTGCTAATGGAAAAGTCAGTGGCATAAGAGAAATTAAAAAGTTAGAAATGAAAAACTCAATCCAACAGAAAACATTACCTGTATATAGACTTGCCCAAGCAGATGAAATAGTACTAACAGTGGAGAACAAAGGCAATGAAATATGACATTAAAATATAAATTTAAGAAAAGAGTATAATCACAATTCCAAGAACTCTACAATACAATCAAAAGAACAAACCTAAGGATCCACAGGATAAAAGAAGGTGCTGAGATTAAAAGCTAAAGGCATAGTGAGACTAATTCATGAATGAAATAGTAGCAGAATATTTCCCAAATCTAGAGAGAAATGTACATCCAAACATAAGACATATTTAGATTCCCAAGTAGATAGGCCCAGAGACATACTTATCCATAACATTGTAGTCAAAATGTCAAATATACAAACAATATTAAAATCTACAAGCAATTATGATTTACCTAAAAAGTCATACATCAGAATAACATCAAGTCTCTCATCAATAACCCTAAAAAGCCAGGAAAGCAAGGAGCGATCTGTTTCAAACATTGAAAGTAAATAACTGTCAACCAAGATAGTTAGGTCCAGATAAACTACCTTTTAATTTCAAGAGAGAAAGACACAAGAGAGAGCTAGGAATGAATCTACCATCCCCAACACAATAGATCAGTAATGTTCTAATGTTAAAGGGGAAGAAAACAAGCAGAAAAAATTTGAATGCAAGTGACCTCATTTCGTCATTAAAAAGATGCAGACTTGCAGAGCAGATTAAGAACAACGTGATGTTTTGACTCCAAGCAATCCACCGCATTGGCAAAGACACAGACTAAAGATCAAAGTATGGAGTGAATCTACCAAACAAATAGAATCTGGAAACAAGCTGGCAGACCTAGCTATTCAGATACCTGACACTGTAAGCTTCAAAATTAGAAAATATAGAGGAGGCAACTATGTAGGCAGAGTTTTCCCGTCCCAGCAGCTGCTTCCAAGTTATCACATGAAGGCTTATATTAATTACAAATGCATAGACAATAGCTCAGGCTTATTACTAACTAGCTCTTTCATTTAAATTAGGCCATTTCTATTCATCTATGTGCTGCCCCAAGGCTCGTGACTTTTACCTCTATCCCATTTTGTGTGTCTGACTTGTTCTCCATCTAGCTGACAAATCCTCTGACTCCACCCTTCTTTTTCCCATCATTCTCAGTTTGGCCTTCCTACCTAAATTTATAGTTTTCCTTAATAATGATTAAAAAATTAGGTACAAAACTTTGGACTAACAAAGATAAGATAGATGATAGAGTAACTTTTGTTACATATAGTTTTATTTGTTAAGGTTAAAACCTTTTTAATTAGAAAAAAAGGAGAAATGCTATGGAATAATCCTTCTGTACATTGTGAATATATTTTACTCTCGTTTAATAAAGAAGCTGATTGGCCCATAGTAATACAGAATAAGGCTAGGCAGGAAAGCCAAACTGGAAATGCTGGGGGGAAGAAGGACATGGTCAGAGATGCCTGTCAGCCAGCCACCCAGGAAATGAGACATGCTAGAGGACAGGTAAAGCCATGAGCCATGTGGCAAAACACAGATTAATAGAAATGTGTTTATTTAAATATAAGAGTTAGCTAGTAATAAGCCAGAGCTATTGGCCAACAACTATAATTCATATTCAGCTTCTGAGTCAGTTATTTGGGACCAGGCAGTTGAAACAGGAAACATCCATGTATATAATTGTACATCAATAAATGGGATAATTCATCAAAATGCATAATAGATGGGGCCGACATGTAGCTTAGTTGATAAATGTTTGCGGGCGGGGGGGGGCTGAGTTCAATGCTCAGCACCATATAAACTAGGTGTGATGGCTCACAACTAATCTGAGCACTTGGGAGTTAGAGACAGAAGGATCAGGAGTTGAAGGTCATCCTCAGCTGTATAGTGAGTTTGAGGCCAGCCTGGATTACATGAGACCCTGTCTCAAGAAAAAAAAATTGATACTTGGAAAGAACTGCACACTGGAGCTCCTGTTTCCATAAAACAAATGATAATAGAGATAAAGGGTCATATAGGTCCTGTATTGTGCTGTCAAATGCCAGTCTCATATTTAGATATGTTATCCAAACTAAAAGTAAGCTTCAGAATTAAACTACTCTGTAGGTTCAATAGACTTGTCAGATATCTACAGGATATTCTATAACAGCTCATTCTTCTCAGTTCATACAACTTTCTCTAGAACAGATCATGTTCTAGGCCACAATGAATCATAGCTGATTCAAAATGATCAAAGTAATTGCTTGTATTTTATCATATCAAGACAGAATAAACTTGAGAATAATAGCAAGATATGCTGGCTAGGTTTATACCAACTTGACACAAGCTAGAGTCATCAAAGAGAAAGGAATTTGCATCAAGAAAATGCCTCCATAAATCAAGAAAATTTCTTCATAAGATCAGGCTGTAGACAAGCCTGTAGAGCATTTTCTTAATGAGTAATTAATGGAGGGCCCAGCCCATTGTGAGTGGTGCTGTTCCTGGACTGGCTGGTGGTCCTGGGTTCTAAAAGAAAGCAGGCTGAGCAAGCCATAAGGAGCAAGCCAGTAAGCAGCATCCCTCAATGGCCTCTGCATCAGCTCCTGATGTGTTTGGGCTCATGTCCTGACTGCCTTCTGTGATGAACAGTGATGTGGAAGCATAAACCATATAAACCTTTTCTCCTCAAGTTGCTTTTGGTTGTGATGTTTTGTCACAGCAATAGTAACTCTAACTAAGACACAAGAGAAATCTCAAAAACAGCACAAGTACTTGGAGCCTGAAAAATACTTTCTTGAATGAGAAGTGAGTCACTGATTAAATAAGGGAGGACATTTTGTTCAATCTTAGAAGGCATGCAGCATCCCTCCACAACTTATGAGAACATTGGGATTCAACAACGACAGTTCAAAGAGTAAAGTTTTTTGGTTTTTTGAGACAGGGTTTCTCTGTGTAGCTTTGCGCCTTTCCTGGATCTCACTTTGGAGACCAGGCTGGCCTTGAACTCACAAAGATCCGCCTGCCTCTGCCTCCCGAGTGCTGGGATTAAAGACGTGCGCCACCACCGCCTGGCTGAGAGTAAAGTTTATAGCAACTGGTACATACATTAAAATTTCCGAGAGATCTCAAATAAATAGTATAATGATTCACCTCAAGGTTTTAGATGAGCAAGTAAAAGCCAAGCCAGAAAGCATTAAGCATCAAAGAATAATGAAAAAATGAAATGGAGACTGAAAGAACAGTACATGGAACCAATCAAAATATTAGTTTTGAATATCAAGTTGACAAAACTATTTAATTTTACCAAGAAAAAGAAAGAGTCAAATTAATAAAATTACATATGAAAAAAGGGAAATTACAGTAGCTTCCAAATAAGTCCATAGGACCACCGTTAGGGAAGCCTGAGAAAACTTATGAAATGGGAAGTCTAGAGAAAACAGTACATTCCTATACACACTAAATCTACCAAAATTCAGTCAAGAGGATACAACCAATTTAAACATCCATAGTAGGCAGTGGTATCGAAACAGTATCGAAGAATCATACAACAAAGAAAAGTTCACAACCAGATGGATCTTCTGCTGAATTCTACCAAACCTTTAAAGAAGAGCTAATACTAAAATCTCTTAAATTAATCTATAAAATAAAAAGATAATAATGCTACCAAATGCATTCTGTGAAGCCAGCCTCACGATGATTTGAAAACTCAATAGGGACAGAAGTAAGAAGACAAATGCAAATCTATTTACACAATGAACATTGATACAAGATTTTTCAATTAAATACTTGCAAGATGAATTCAAGAGCATGTGGTTTCACCCCCCACATACATACAGGAATCACCATGTAGACTCAGTAGGTTTATTTTATTTTTTAAACCTTTTTTTTAAAAAAAGATTTATTTATTTTTATGTATACAGTGTTCTGCCTGAATGCCAGAAGAGAGCACCGAATCTCATTATAGATGGCTGTGAGCCACCATGTGGTAGCTGGGAATTGAACTCAGGACCTCTGGAAGAGCAGCCAGTGCTCTTAAGCTCTCCAGCCCTGACTCGGTGGATTTAAAATTTTAGAGTGCCTGAAGTTGGGAGGGAAAAGAGCCAGGCGGATCTCTGTGAGTTTGAGGCCAGCCTGGTCTACAAAGTGAGATTCAGGACAGGCTCCAAAGCTACACAGAGAAGCCCTGTCTCAAAAAAAAAAAAAAAAAAAAAAAAAGAAAAAAGGAAGAAGTCAAATTATCTGTTTTGAAGATGTCATAATCCTATAATTAAAGACTCTAAAATTTCCACCAGAAAACTCTTAATCTGATAATCAGTTTCATTTCTAATAATTTTATTTTTGATAACAATTCCATTAAAGTAACTATGTTTCCAAATTAGCTATGTAGCCAAGGCAAGTGTGGAATTCACTCTGTGGTCCAAGCTGGCCTGGAACTAATAAACCTGCCTCTTTCTCCTGAGTGCTGAGAATTACAGGCAATGCCACCATGCCTGATTAAAATTACGGTATCCATTTCCCCCACATTCATCTCTAGATTCATTGTAATGCCAAGAAAAATTCTTAAGAGGTTGTTGGGAAAGAAATTGACAGGCTTAATATCAAATTCATAAGGAAATACAAGTAACCTAGACCTGCCCAAAGAACTTTAAAATATAAGAACTAACAGAATTTAGCTTACCTGACTGCAAGACTTTAAAAATCAGTATGAACAATACTGTATAAAGAGGATACAGAGCAGTTGAACAGACTTATCTAGAAATATACATGTGGACCATTGATTTTTTTTAAAAATAAAGATGCCAAGGCAAATTCCACTGAGAAGGGATATTTGTCAGCCCATAGTGCTGGGACAGTTGGACAACTGTATGCCAGTGAATGCCCCCCAACTGTTATTCCACACCATGTATAAATGTTAATGCAGAATGAATTATAGACCAAAATGTAGGAACTATAGTCATCAAGATTCTGGAAAGAAAATGGGACAAAGGTCTAGTCATCTTGGTTTGGAAAATATTTAGTAAGACATAAATCTTGAGCTAGAAAAGGAGAGAAAACAATACATTGGACTTCATGGGACTGTGAAATGTTTCCTGTTCAAATTGCTCATGTCAAATATAAAAATGCAACTAAAAAACTGGAAATATTTGCAAAATATGTTTCTGTCAAAGGATTGGTATGTAGAATGTGTAAAGATTTTTGAAAGCTCTTTAATGAATAAATAAACAACTCAATTTTTGAAATGGCAAGAATTTGAGCAGACAGTTAACCAAAGAAGAGGTAAACAACTCAGTGTTTGAAATGGCAAGAATTTGAGCAGACAGTACACCAAAGAAGACAAACAAATAAATGAAAAGACATTCATATTGTTACTCGTTGGGAAAATGTAAATTAAAGCCACATGAGCCACTGCTACATACTCTGCAATGGCTTAAATTAGCAACATTGACTATAATTAGCATTCATTAGGGGCAGAACTCTCAAACATTTGGAATGTAAAATTGTTCTTTTTTTTTTTTTGGAGCCGAGGACCGACCCCAGGGCTTTGCGCTTGCTAGGCAAGCGCTCTACCACTGAGCTAAATCCCCACCCCCTGGAATGTAAAATTGTATGTCCAGTTTGGCAGAAAATTTGTCAGTTGCTCACAATATTATACACACACACACACACACACACACACGCGCGCGCGCGCGCACATACATACATGCACACAGGGTGTGTGCATGGTAGGCTTTCACGAGCTCTCATTACACCTTTACTTGGGTTTCAGGAATCAAACTCGGGTTGCTAGGCTTGTGTGACAAGCACTTTACTGCTGAACCATCTTGCAGTCATTGTTGAGACAGGGTCCTGCTATGCAGCCCAGACTTGGGACTCACAATGTTCCTGCCTCAGTCTCCTAGAAATATGCCACTACACCTGGCTCACAAAGTTAAATAGTTTTCTAGCATGCAGCTAAACCATTTCTTTTTTTTTTTTTTAAACCATTTCTTTCCTAGGTATTTTTTCAAGAGAAATGACATCACATTTATACACATCAGTTTACACATGAATGTTTAGAATAGCATTAGAAACAACTCAAATGCCATCAGTTGGAATGGACAAACAAATTTATGTTGTAACCATTCGATAGAATACACCAAATATTTAAAAAGAGAAAACTATTGACTCACATGACAATGTGGGTGAATCTCATAATAAATATGCTGAATAAAAGAATGTATAAAAGAGTAAATAATATATAATTCCACTTTTTATAAAATTATAGAAAATTCAGAAAATACTCTGTAGTGCTCAAAAGAATATCAGAAGTTTCTTGGGAAGAGGGGTACATTTAGGAGGGATGAAAGAAAATGTTTGCAATGATAGATACGTTCATTATATTTGTGATTTCAATAAAAAAATTGTTCAATTTTACTTTTAAAATGTGCCCAGTTGTATGCCAATTATACTTCAATATATGGCTGTAAACACATATTCATATATACCCTCACAAACATAATTTGTGATTTTATGTGCATGGGCCTATGATAGTTATGTGCACCACATGCAAATGCAAGAGCTTCAGGAGTCCAGAAGAGGGTGTCAGACCTCCTGCAACTGGAGTTCAGGCAATAGTAAACTGCCATGTGTTTGCTGAGACCTGATCTCGGGGGCCCCCCCGATAGAGCAGAAATGCTCTTAACCACTGAGCTATCTCTCCTGTCCCCCAAAGTCATTTAAAAGTAACACTTGTTCAATTCCTTTTTCTGAATTTGGGGTCCCAATAGGGTATCACAACTAATTCCTGGTAAGACTGGGATTGGAATTTAAGTGTTTTTGCTGGGTATGGTGGTATACTCTTGTAATGCGAGTACTTGGGAGGCAGAGGTGGGAAGATTATCACAAATTTTAAGTTGACATGGTCTACACAGCAACTTTTAGACTAGCCAGGGCTACATAGTGAGACCCTGTCTCAAAAAAAGAAAAGAAAAACAAAGAATTTAAGTGTTCTTATTCCGCATATTGCTCTTTTTAGTATACTGAGTGAAGAGTTCAGATCAAAGGAATGATTATCATTTGGTGGATTTTACAGGCTTCTATATTATACTTGTGGGAAAGATATAATGAAAAGGGTTGGTTTTTTTCCCCCCAGAATACATTCAGTAGTGTGCTGCAGCTGATCCGTAGTGGTTAGTGAAAGCTGACGGTTATTTTTTTTTGAATTTGCAAATTAGTTATTCAATAGTGGTTAATAAAATTTATAATTAAAGTATATTAAAATACAGATAATATTCAAACTCATCGCTTCCTAATTTTTTTAGTATCTTTTACTTTCAACTATTCTTAAGGTTTCAATTTTTCCATGTATATATATGTGATGTGCACTCCTGTGCAAATGCATGTGAACATTTGTGGAAGTCCCATGTTGACTTTGGGTGTCTTCCTCAGTTAACTTTCAACCTTATATATTGAGGCATGATCCCTCGCTTGAACTGAGAGTTCACTGTCCTGTCTCCATCTCCAGAATGCTGGCATTACAGGTAGGCCTCTACATGGGTGTTGGGATAGAAATTTTTGTCCTCTTGATTGTATAGCTAGTGTTTATCCACTAAGCAATCTTCCTAGCCCCTCTTTAAGATTACAGTGAGGTTACATTGGGAGCTTGATATTGGTCATAAGGAGAGTAGGTATAATAATAAATTGGCAAGCACAATACATTAGGGATATTCCTTCCCCTTCCCCTGAGAACTGATTGTTAAACTATCATTTTACTAACACATTTCTACCTTAAAAGCACCATTAAAGTCTGGCTTGGAAGGCAATGTATCAGTGCCTAAAGTCATGATTGGTGAAAGGGGGTGGAGGGGTGGTTAGTGTCCTGGGGCCCAGCTTCTTAAACTGTTGTTTGTCACTCCACATAGTTTCATGTAACTGAATGGGGGGGGGGGCTCACGAATAATTTGCCAACAGTAAAAGGGTTGTGGACATACAAAAACCAAAACTAATTTCAAATCAAATGTATAATAAATCCAAGGAGTTTCTGGCATTGTTTCCCCGTTATCTCATGTGACTTCATTTTAGTCTTGGTTCTGAACAAAATGTGCTCACTTTGCACTGTGCACATGGCCCAACCCACAACAAGACAGTGCGCACCTGCAACACCCTGGCTCTGTGCCTTTAGCCTTGAAGAGAGGCAAGATAGATTAGGTAGACAGGTACTCTTTAAGTGATTAATGTATCTTGGCATCAGGTTGACCCAAAGTAAAGGAGATGAATGCACAGTAAAGGCAGAGATAACTCCCTAATCAGTTATCCAATAAAAAGTGGTCAGCACTGCAGTCATCTGTACACAAGCAACAAAAATGGACTCAGCAGGTTGTATTTATCTATTTATGCATATATATGTAGATAGATAGATAGATAGATAGATAGATAGATAGATAGATAGAAATAATAGTCAAAGAAAAGAGACCATCAGTTTAACAGGGAGTGAGGGGTGACATGGAGGTGTTGGAAGGTGGGGACATAGGAGGGGTTGGAGGGAGAAAAGGCAAGGGGGAAAATAATGTATTTATATTTTAATTAATATGTAAATTTTGAGGGAGGAGCTGGAGGGATGGCTCAGCTGTTTAAAGTACTTGTTGCTCTTGCAGAGGACCCAAGTTCAATTCCCAGCACTTACGTGGCTGCTCACAAACATCTGTAACTCCGGTTCTGAGTGATCTGACACCCTCTTCTGTTTTCCAAGAGCATCGAGTGCACATGTTGTACACAGATACACATGCGAGCAAAACACTCATACACATAAAATAAATACATTAATAATAAATGGAAAGGCAGAGCAAACTGACTTTCATCGTGCTTTCAGTTAGCTTGTGAGCCCACGTGAGAAGCCAATACTTTTAAACCAAAGCAGCTTCTAAGTACCTGTTACTGTGGGTGCTTAAGAAATGTCCACTGTTCTCCTAAGTGCTGCGGGTGGCAAGGGGCGCCTGGACAGCACAGTAAAATTGACCCTGTAGACAGGGATGCAGGTGAGCCAGCCCTGAGGGTGTGAGAGGGGCATGGCTGGTACTGCATCCCTCGTCTGCAGTGTGGTGGTGGGAGCAAGGGAAAGATGCCCTGCCCTCTTGCCTCTACCACCTCCAGCTGGCAAGAGAGCTGACCCTCCACTCTTACCAGCTGCAACACTCTGGAAAGTGGGCCATACACCTTGTCTAGGCAGCACAGTGGAGTTGACCCTGTTTATGGGTGTGAGTGAACCCCCCCTCCCCCAGAACATGAATATGAGATATCTAGCCCCGCCCATTATCTGCCATATGGCAGCATGGGCAGGGAAGAGATGCCCCACCCCGGGCCTTCATGCCTGAGGCAGGTGGGAGAGCAGACTCTACCCCTGGCCTAGTAAAGCACAGTAGAGCCGACCCTGTTCCCGGACATGTGGATGAGCCAACCCTGAAGTGAACATGGGAGAGCTGTCCCCACCACTCATCTGTCTTGTGGAGGCATGGGCGGGGGAGAACTGCCCCCCCCCCAACACACACACACCTGCGACAGAAGAGGGAGCCGACCCTCCCCCTTACCAGCTGCGGCACACAGGAAAGCAGGACCTGCTCCTCGCCTGGGCAGCACAGTAGAGCTGATCCTGTTGGCAGAGTCACTGGTGAGCTGGCCCTGAAGGTTCGAGAGTGAGATTACTGGCTACACCCCCCTTGTCTGTCATGTGGTGGAGAGGGTGAGGGAAAGTTGTCCTCTCCCCCCTTGCCCCTGCTATCTGTGGTGGGCGAGGGAGCTGACCCTCCCCCTTACCAGCTGTAGCACTCAGGAGAGTGGACCCTGCACCTCGCCTGGTCAGCAGAGCAGAGCTGACCCTATTGACAGGTACAGGTGGGCCCTGAGAACATGTGCATGGGAGATCTGGCACCAGCTCTTATCTGCTATATGGTTGTGTGGGTGAGGGATAGATGACCCCCCCTCAACCCTCACTGCCTATGGTGGCCCTGAGGTCATAAGAGTGGGAGAGCTGTCCCTGCCCGTCACCAGCTGCAGCACTAGGGAGAATGGCCCCTGCACGTCGCCTGGGCATAGAGCTGTTCCTGATGGTCTAGGTGTGGGAGAGCTGACCCTGAGGACATTGTAAGCATTGCAGCTCTGATGGGAAGGGATTCTGGCATTTGGGAGCCAAGGAATACTAAGTGTTACAGCTGGGATGGAAAAGTATTCTGGCAGTGGTGAGCCACCAGGTCACAGTAAGCATAGCAGCTTATAGCCCTGCTCCAGGGAAAGGCTTCCTCAATGTAACAGCTCTGCTCTGGTAGGGGAGGATTTGCCCAGCGAAGTTGTTACAGTTCTGCTCCGGTTTCTGGAGTGTAACAACTCTGCTCCGCTAGGGGCAGGTTTCCCCAGCAAAAGTGTTATAGCTCCACTCCACCCCGCCCAGGCTCCATCTCTGCTCCTGCGAAAGATGATCTCACCCAAACCGCATTCAAGAGACTTATTGGGAGGAAGGAATCCAGGAGAGTGGTTGCCCCAGTCAGGGTGGAAGGCCGCAGCAAACTGAACAGACACAGGGCTTATATAGGGATTCTTAGGGGCGGGGGTTTTTCCAGGGCGAAGATTTTCAGGGCAGGAATTGGTCAGATTACAGTCCTTGAGAACAGATTGGCTAGGTCTTGTGCTCAGGGATTGGTTACTTTTCTGCTTAGTTGGTCAGGGGCAGATTTGGCTCTGGTTTCAGGGCCAAAGTGTGTTTCTTTCACTGGCCCTTTTTAGCCTTTTGGCTCTAATTTCAGGGCCAGGGCATATTTCTTTCACTAGCTCTGATTCTAGGGCCAAAGTATGTTTCTTTGGCACTGGTTTCAGGGTCAGGATGTATATCTTTGGTTCTCAGGGTGTATCTCTTTGGTTCTGAGTTGGGGGCTAAAGTGTTTTCTTTTACTGGATCCGGTCTTAGGAGCAGGGTGTTTCTTTCACTGGCTCTGGTCTCAGGATCAGGGTGGGTTTCTTTCACTGGCTCTGGTCTCAGGATCAGGGTGGGTTTCTTTCACTGGCTCTGGTTTCAGGGCCAGGGTGGGTTTCTTTCACTGGCTCTGGTTTCAGGCCAGAGTGGTATCTTTGGCTGGGCCTTTTACCCTACTAGAGGCATGAAAGCAGAACTGCCCACCCCTGTGGTGATATTTTATCTGTGTCCCCTAATAAAGTATCTGAGGATCAGAGGAAAAAGCCAGCCACTATAGTAAACATAGAGGTCAGGCAACGGTAGCACATGCCTTTAATCCTATCACTCGGAAGGCAGAGGTCTGTCTGGATCTCTGTGAGTTCCAGAGGCCACACTGGAAACAGCCAGGTATGGTGGTACATATCTTTAATACCAGCACTAACCATAAAGGTCTAGAGGTCTGTACAAACAGACAGGAAATGACAGAGCTAGGCAGGAAGAAGAAGTAATGTAGCTGGGCAGAGAGAGGAAATTAGTTGGCAGAACAGAAAGGCATATAAGCGTGGGTATACAGGAAGTAGGTCTCTTTGGAAGGTGTGGAGTTGGTGAGGTGAGGTTCGCTGTGGCTTGTCCTGTTCCTCTGATCTCTCAGGTTTTAACCCTGATATCTGGCTCTGGGTTTGTTATTTAATAAGACCTTTTAAGATTCGTGTTACACACCCCCTCACCCCTTGCTCATTTCTGCAAGGGATGAACTAGCCAGGACAGTGCTGAAGCACTCCCCCTGGTGGTGAGGATGGAGAGCTGGCTGGCTGACCAACCCTGCAACTACCCAGGCCCAGAACCAGGATTGTGTGAGTTGGCCCATCCAGCATCAACCCCATCCACAATCTGTGGACTCGAAGCTCCAGGATTGCCACAACACAGGGCAACAACGGAGGAGTCCCAGTGAGGACCCAGCATGGATAGTGTAGCAGAAGCCAGAGGCCTCGAACCACACCAATGACTCTTTGTAATGAACACTTGCGCGTAAAGATATATGGACAAAAGGGTTTACTGTGTGACTCACTGTGTCACACTAGAGCTTCCATGACGAGATTTTTCTCTTTTCTCTTAAATTTTATTCTATTTGGGGGGGGTTGCAAAGGCAGAGGGTGGATATGAAGAGATGGGGAGATAAATGGGATCAAGATGCATGATGTGAAAGACACAAAGAATAAATAAAATGTTAAAAAAGAAATGTCCACTGGTTGGGCCAGTAAAATGATTGAGCAGGTGAAAACACTTCCCACACAAGCCTGACCACCCAAGTTTGTACCCTGGAGCCCATGGTGGAACTGTGGCACATGTCTGAACTCACTCAGAACACACACATCAAAATTTAAAAGTGAAAGTCTTAAAAAAAGAAGCATCTGGCCGGGCGGTGGTGGCGCACGCCTTTAATCCCAGCACTCGGGAGGCAGAGGCAGGCGGATCTCTGTGAGTTCGAGGCCAGCCTGGGCTACCAAGTGAGTTCCAGGAAAGGCGCAAAGCTACACAGAGAAACCCTGTCTCGAAAACCCAAAAAAAACCAAAAAGCATCTACTGGTGGCAGATGGCTTATGTGGGAATGGACACATGACAGGAGACTAAGAACTATAGAGAGTTTCATTAAGATTAATGTATGAAAGAGGCCAGTTGGCTGAAGACTCAGAATCCTTCTTTGAGCTACATGCAGCAGGGTACATGAGAGTAAAGCCCACAGCATAGAAATGCTAGAGGAGGGCGGTGCTTTATAAATAACCTTATAAAGGGTGCTAAGACGCCTGGCCCAATGCTTTGGAGCACATACTCCCCTCCCCCCAACTTACTAGTTCATACCTATTCTCAGAAGCATCTTTATCTTTCTTAAATTTCATTTCTATTAACCTTACCTTCTTATCCCTGGTGCAGTGTTTTGTTCTGAGATATAAGAAACGAATTTGGGCTGGAGAGATGGCTCATAGGTTAAGAGCACTGGCTGCTCTTCCAGAGGTCCTGAGTTCAATTCCCAGTACCCACATGATGGCTCACAACCATCTATAATGAGATCTGGTGCCCTCTTCTGGCCTGTAGGGACACATGCGGGCAGACCACTGTATACATAATAAATATATAAATCTAAAAAAAAAGAAAGAAAGAAACTAGAAATCTTCACTGCTACTCCCATAGTCCAGATTCAGATCCACACCTATAACAGAAGTCCCTTTCCCCAGGTAATTGCATTCTCACCACCTTCTCCAATTTAGGTGTTTATTGATAAACCATCCCCTCCCCTCTCCTCTTCTCGCCAACAAAACTCACTTGCCATGTATGATCTAGAGCTCTAGGCACCAATCAGAGACTAATTTCATAACCTAATCAAAGTTTAGGTATTAGTGGTCAGATGCCATCTTCCAATTTCCTCATCACATAGTAGGTCTGAGTACATTTTTGGTTTTGTGGTGCTGGAGAATCAAGCCCAGGGCCTTACCCATTGTTTGGAAGACACTACCAGTGATCTATATCCTCGGCCTTTTTCTTTTCCTTTCTTTTCTCTTTTCTTCCCTCTCTCTCTCCCTCTATTCTTTTGTTTCTTCCTTTGACAGGGTCTCACTATATTGCCCAGGCAGTCCTTAAACTGATCCCCCTGCTTCGGGGTCCTGTGCAGCTGGGGTTATAGCACCAGGTGCTCTTTAAGAAGAACACAGAGAAACTGGTGGGGGAAATTGAAAGCCTGGAAGTAGACTGAGGGCAAGTTAATAGATAGGGAAAACATCCATGCTGTACAGGCAGCTTCTGGCTGGGCCCTTAGTAGAGGAAGCTTTAAACAAAAGGAAAGGGAAAGGAGGTGAAGTGGTCGGGTCTCTCTCAGTAAACTCTCAGTATTTTCAGTGTGGTAGCAGCTGCGGTATGAACCTTAAAATTGCAGCCTTTCATTTAGTATTCACATATCATTTCCAATGATATTTTCTGTTACCCGCCTTGTATCCAGAGTCAACTGTCCCCTGAAGTTGTCACTAGTTGGTAGACTAGACCCTGAAGCTTTCTGTTATCTGTGAGCTTCTGTCATAGTCATGGGTCTGAGCTCAGGTGGCAACTGCTGAGATTTCCAGGTCCTTATGTTCTGGGGCAAAGAACTGCACCAACGATAAATGGTAAGGTAATAGAAATAGAGACAATTTTTTAAGAAAGAGAAAAATACGCCTCAGAATGGCAGCTAAAGGAGCAGTGACTCTGGAACAGAGGGGGTTGGAGCTGGTTTTTAAAATCTTTATTATTTTCTGTGTATGAGTATTTTGCTTGCACGTATATCTGTGCATCGTATTTGGCCTGCATGTATATCTGTGCATCGTATGTATGCAGTGCTTGTAGAGGCCAGAAGAAAGTGTCTTATCCCCAGGGAATGGAGTTACAGACAGTCGTGAGCCATTGTGTGGGTTCTGGGAATTGAACTTCTGAATCCTCAGAAGAGTAGCCAGTATTCTTCACTGCTGAGCGGTCTCTCCAGCTCCAAGCCTTGGTTGCTTTGACTTTTCTTGCTCACTTTTCTCTTTCTTGCTTTTCTAATTCTTAGTTGCTTTCCATTACCTGTGCATTTCAAACAAATGATTGTTTCAATTTCTCTGTTCACTTTACTTTCTTGCTTTTCCAGCTGCTAGCAACCCTCCCTGAAAATACTGGAAATTCAGTGACATGTTCATTCTTTAGTGTGACTGTATCATGCTCCATTTCACCAGGCTACTCTTTAATTAAGATGAGAATAGACTGGGCATATTCTGCCTTCCACAAAAGAAATAGTTACTAATAAAAGCAATATCAACTTTTACTATTTAAAGACATCTTTAGATGGCCTCATACTTTACTGCATTTTCTCAATTAATTTTGTGAAGTAGATTTTATTTTGTGATACTGTGCATGAAGCCCAGCAATATCAAATAATTATCTAAGGTCATATGGGTTAGCAAGTTGACAGATTGAAAATTCAAACCTATGACACCAAAACCTGTGCTCTTAACAACCATACCACTTTATTTAGATTCCAGCTAGAAATAGAGGAATGGGGAGTGGACACTTAAAGAATCATTCTATTTAACAAATGTATATGTACTCCCTATTATGAACAAAGGTGTGTGGAGTATGAGGAGATAAATGTGCATATTCGCTGCCCTTAATGAAATTAGGACAGATAAGACAGGACCACCGTTTAAATGCCTCTAATAAAAGCAGAGTTAGATCAGTACCATGACATAATTATGATAACTGTCACTTATTGAGAACATACAATATGTCAGATATGATGCATTCTGCATATGTTTAATTCTCATGATGACTCAGAGTATTGCTCTATTTTATACATGCGTGAGTAAGTGCAGTGGAAGGTTAATTAACTTCTCTAGCTGGGAAGAGAGTGCTACTAGACCCTAAGAGGAAGAATAGGCTCAGTCAGTGTACACCTCTTTTTGAGTGAACTGGAAGTATATGCACCCACGACAGTGTCTGTAAACCTGAACCACCAGTGGCATTAATGTCACGTGTACCTCAGCCAGCACTAGTTTTAAAGCAATGGAATACCTGGGTCACATTCCATTTGCAATCTTGAGAACAGTGAAGGGACCCTAATTACCATCATCAGGTGCCCACCACCACCCTTTTGTGTTTAAAATTAATAAGTATACAAAGTGGCACAGAATGCCAGAATACTATACATTAAAGGGCTTTAAGTAGTAAATTTTATGTGTACTTTACCAGATGAAATGAAACACTCATGTTATATAAATATTATTAAAAATACTTGCAATTAAATAAAGATATCAGACACCAAAATTTTCCAGACCCAAAGTCTACTCAACTTAATGAACTTATACACAGTCAAAATTTCTGTAAAGTTTGCTGTATGCATGCAGGTTATATTTGCCTTTTTAATATTATGCTATTTTTTATTAAAGTCAAATAAATGTAACCTGCATGGTCGCAGAAAATTTCTGCAATTGGGTTCAAAAGCCCGAAAGACACTGTTAAGGTACATATCAGTTGAAACAAATTAACTTCTGAGCTGGGCGGTGGTGGCGCACATCTTTAATCCCAACACTCGGGAGGCAGAGGCAGGCTGATCTCTGTGAGTTCAAGACCAGCCTGGGCTACAGAGTGAGTTCCAGGACAGACTCCAAAGCTACACAAAGAAACACCCCCAAAAAAATTTTAAGTGAGCTCCTCAGTTGTTCTAACTACATTTCTTCTTAAAACTTTTTGTTGAAAATTTTTTTCACACAATATATTTTAATGTTTTCTCTTTCTCACTTCCTCCCAGATCGTCTCCATTTCCCTACCCACCCAACTTTGTGTTTTTTCTTTCCCTGTTTCTCTCTCTGTCTTTAAAAACCAATAACATAAGCAAAAGAATCAAGAAACAAAAATCACACAAAAACAAAAATCCAAACAAACAAGCAAAAGATAGGTAAGACAAAAAGTGCCCAAATGAAGCAAAACGAGATAAAAAGTCTACAAAAATACCATTGACTTTGTTTTGTGTTGGTCAACTATTCCTGGGCATGGTTCCTGCCCCGAGGTGTGGTTAATATACCCAGTGAGACTCCATTGGAGAAAACTGATTTTTCATTTGCCAGCAGGTATTAATTGCAAATAACTTCTTGGTTAGGGGTGGCAGCCCATGTCCACTTCCCCCTCTCAGTGCTAGAACCTCATCTGACTTGGACTTGTGCAGACCTTGTCCATTCTGCCAGTCTCTGTGAGTGCATATGTGCATCAGTCTTGTTGTGTCTGGAAGACACTGCTTCCTTGGAGTCATCCATCCTCTCTTGCTCTTACAGTCTTTCCATTTCCTCTTCCACATAGCTCCCTGAGCCCTGATAGGGGAGGGGCTTGATAAATTTCTTAACAGCAGTAGTACAGAGGTTGGGGTTAGCAGGGTAAGGATTTTACAAAAGTCAGAGGCAAGGGAACATAAGGCTTGGAAATGATAATACAGGAAATCATAGCTAAGTAATAAAGGTGATTTTTAGCAAGAGAGCCTTGAATGAATGGAAGTAGAGGCTATCCATGGACTTGAGGACTTAAGGAATGGAATGGTCATAGTGTTAGCATGGAAAATCTTGGAATAGAAGATTGTGTGTGATTAGAAGATGGGATGCTTCAGTTTATAATGCTGATTAGTTCCTGATTCTGCTGGAGTGGGGGAAAATTTCAGGGGTGGATATTGTATGTGTGGTGAAGTTGAAAGATAATGTCCTTTTAGAGGACGTCAAGGAATTGATTGGCAAGAGTTGTCAGATGGATTATCTTTAGGGATACTGAAGTCATTCAGGATAATGGTAGACTTTGAGATGAGAAAAAGACTGAGCAAGGACCAAAGTCATTGATTAATGAAAGGGAGGAGTCCCAAGGTAAATTCATAAATGGTTAGGAGAGAAAGGGGTTATAATTGATTGACCTCACAAGATCAGGCTTAGGTTGTATAGTCTTTTCTTTTGTTTGACGAACACAGGAAAATAATGATCTGAAAGCAGAAATTGGGACAAACAGAACACTAACCTAAGCCATCAGGTTACAATGAAGTTCAAGGGGGTGAAGGGAACTCTTGATGGGCCTGAGGATATAGGAAAGTTACTGAACATGGTGAGACAATTCCAAAGATACAAACCCAATTTTCTGCTTCTGGAAGAGGACTGTCAGGTAGGAGCAGGGTCAAAGATGATGATGGATGGGGATGATGGTGGAAGAGACAGCAGGTGCCCAGAGTGGGAGGAGAGATGATCTATGTATGGATTTAGTCTCAGCAGATTCTTAGAGGACAATAGTAACTTGGCCTAATGGCTGGAGTTTCCTCTAGCCTGTACTTCATAGTGCAAAACCTGTTACTGGTATAGCCTGGAGTGGTACCAGCCCCAGGACAGACAGTTTCCATCTCTGTCCTTGTGGTCTGGAGTGGTAGCAACCTTAGTGACTAGAGCTGCACTTCTCTGACCAAATCCTGTCTCTCTACTTTGTTGTGACTTTGGCTATTTTTCCAAGTCATTTAACTCCTTTGTCTCATGATCTGCCCATCATTTATTTCTCAAGCACTCTGTCAAACTTCTTCATTTTCATCTCTAGCCAGGCATGGTGTGACATACTTATAAGCACTCGAGGGGATGACGTAGGACGATAACTATGAGTTTAAGGTGAGCCTAGTCTAAATAGTGAGTTTCAGTCCAGTCAGGGCTACACATCAAGACTCTGTCTCAAAACAAAGCAAATTATTTTCAGTTCTATCAACTACCTCCCCAATATTTCCAATAGCCTTGCCTCTGGCATATCCATTTCACTTACAAAATAGAAAAAATCCAAATCTAGTTCATACCAAAAATTCTACCATCTATAGATAGCAAGTGGCTTTAGTCTCAGCTGGGCTTTCAACACTACCTTGGAACCATGTGTCCATTGCTAGCACTGTGTCCTGCTCACCCCAAAAGCCATTTAAGTGATTCTTCTATCTTTTGAAATCCTTCACCCTACATCTCTCAACAAGCATATCACCTGGACTCCCACTGAACTCTAGATATGGGGGCTATAAATAACCTTAACTTCTTTCCAGCCAACCTAATCCATCTTCACAAAATTAGCAATGTAAATTTAGACATGGCATCTGTGCTCCATATCTTCCTTCCTTCTTAAGAAGTTTGTGGTACTGTTTAACAACCCTCCCTGCTCCCCAGCTGTATCTTCAACTTCCCTTTGCTACACGTTTACTGTTGTATCTGATGTGCACACACACACACACACACACACACAGAGAGAGAGAGAGAGAGAGAGAGAGGTATAAATATGTTCCAGTGTCATTCAGCATAAAACAACAAAATGTCCTTTCAAACAAATATATCTCTGACATTTATTAAGCCCATTTTGACTGAATTAATTCTGCTTCCACTGCACAACAGCTTGTATGGGGGTGGGGGTGGGGAGAAAGGAGAGTAAAGTAGCAGAAGGGAGAGGAGGAGGAGAGAAAGGGGAGAGAAAACAGCATAGGTGCTGACAACGTACAAAATGATGCTTTGCTATAACTATGGGAATATTAAACAGCTATTAGGATGATGTTTATAGAGCACATGTGTTAACATTGCAAAGCATTTATAGTGCCTTTTAATTGAAAAACAAGTTAGAAAATAGTATGTGTGGGTTGATTTCTTTATTGGAAAAATGTGTGTAGTGTATGTATAGTACAATGATAGGCCATAAAGATAAATGCCAAAATGTTACCAGTGATTGTTCTGGTCTGAGTGATAACTCTAGTTCCCAAATATCTTATGACTCTCTTACACTAAACACACAAATTTTGCAAAAACAAAACAGCCTCATGCTCATAGATCAGTGCCTTTCTCAACCATCATCAGAGAAGCTTCCTCCTGCAGCAGATGGGAACAAATACAGAGATCCAGAGCTGGACAATGTGCAGAGACCTTGGAACATTCAGTCCTAAATGGGATGTCTTCATTAAACCCCTCCCCTAAGGGCTCAGGAAACCACGCAGAAGAGGAGGCAGAAAGAGTGTAAGACCCAGAGGGGATGGAGGACATTAAGGAAACATGGCCCTCTTAAAACAACATGGTTGATGCAACTCACAGAGACTGAGGCAGCATGCACAGGGCCTGCACAGGTCTGCACTAGATGGGGCCCTAGAGCTGAAGTAGAAGTGGACGCATGCCCTCATCACTAACCCAAAAGCAATCAGCAGTTGATAAGCACGTGCAAATGAAAAAAATTTAGTTTTCTCGAAAGGAGTCTCACTGGGGAAACCAACTACTCCAACATGTAGACTGCATGCCCAGAAGTAGTGGCCAACAGAAAACAAACTCAGTGGCATGTTTTGAAGGTTCCTTGTCTCATAATGTTGTGTCAGGGATCTTTTTTTAAAAAAAAAAATTATCTCATTTTTTATTTTATTTATATATTTTTTCTTCTCTCATTTCACCCTGCAGGTACTTTGCATATATATTATGGCTTCTAGTTTAGTGTTTTTATGGAATTCCTCAGTGTGTGAATGAGTGGGTTTCTTTTGCCTTCTCTTGTGTTCTTTTTCTTATGTTTGTTTTTTTGGTCCAATTTCAATATGTTAGCTTTTCTTTTAGCTTATGTTTTATTTTCTTTTATCCCACATAAGCATGTCTGTTTTCTAATGAGAGGCAGAAAGGGGGTAAATCCAGATGGGAGGGGAGGTGGGAAGGAACTGGGAGGAGTGGAGGGAGAGGAAACCATAATCAAGATGTAATACATGAGAAAAACAATCTAATTTTCATAAAAGGGGGAAAAAGAAAGCAACAAAAAGCTATGAGATAACTTGCTTTAAAGGAGGAAAGGAAGGAAGGAGAGAAGAAAGAAAAGGAAGGAAAAAAAGGAAGGAAAGGAAGAAAGGAAGGAAGACACAGCCTCCCTAGACACTAGGCTATTCTTCCCTCTCCTCTAGCCTTATCTCAGTCCTTCTCTTCAAATCTGAACATTTTGAATAGTCCCCATTCATGGCTTCCATTTTGTTCCCTCTCTCTGCTCTTAATTATTATCAGTCTCCCCCTTGTCCTCACCAAGGTCTTCCAAGATAGCCTTGTTGCTAATTTACTGAATGTTTTTGTACTTATTTGCCCCTGACCAAACTGTTGGGCTGAATTTGATATTATACTGCATTTTTCTCTCTGCTCCATCGTATTCCACCATCCCTTGGATCCCAAGACAATGAGGTTTCTTTGCAACAAATATTTGAACTGCAAAAGCAAACAAATTTGAATTTGAATCATGTCACTGCTACCAATTATTAGCATAGACTTGGTCAGGTTACTCTCATGTCTTTGAGCCTCAATTTCCCCCTCAGTAAAATGGGAATGATAATGCCTACATTATAAAGTTTCATTTGGCATTAAATGAGGTGATATTTGTAAATCATTTAGCACCACCATTGGCACATGGAAGATGATATTGACATTTGGATTGCAATTATTCCTAGTTCTCTGAATTCTCATTCATCTTCCTTTTTAAAAGCCAATACTCTCAGCCCAGTGGTGGTGGTGCATGCCTTTAATCTCAGCCCTCTCAAGGCAGAGGCAGGCAGATCTCTGTGAGCTAGAGGCCAACCTGGTCTACAGAGTTAGTTCCAGGAAAGCCAGAGCTACATAGAGAAACCCTGTCTCAAAACACCAAAAAATAAATGAATAAGTAATAAAATAAAAACCAATTCTCTCTAGTGTTTTCTTCTTATTCTCAACATCAGCCCTGGATAATCTTATCCAAGTTCATGGCTTCAACCACTATGTTCTACGGATAAACTTACAAATATAGACTCTGATCTAGACCTTTACCCTGAGTTTAAATCCTTCTAAAAAAGAATCTGCTTGAGGAAGGCAGTTATCAACTGGAGGCCATTTTGTTCCTTCTCCCCAGAGACATTTGGTAATAGACAGTTATTTTAGTTGTCATTAATTCAGGCTTGCTTCTTATTTCCAGTGAGTTGAGACTAGTGTATTACAAAGCACCGGCCATCAGTCAGTGTACAGGATAGCCCCCTCCCTCCTGCTCAGTGAGGAATTATCCTACCTCAGAAGTCAGTAGTGTCAAGGCTGGGATACTCTGGAATAAGTAATTTTTGAAGACCCAGATCTCCATTCCTGTATGAACTGTCCAAGTGATGATGAATGTAGACCTCATGGTTTAGAGAAGATAGTAACATGATTAAGATCACAGAAGGACGCCAGACAGTTGTGGCGCACGCCTTTAATCCCATCACTCGGGAGGCAGAGGCAGGCGGATCTCTGTGAGTTCGAGGCCAGCCTGGTCTACAGAGTGAGATCCAGGACAGGCACCAAAACTACACAGAGAAACACTGTCTTGAAAAAAAAAAAAAAAAACAAGAAAAAAATCACAGAAGGAGCTGACTGTGGGTACATATCTCTAGTCTCTGCATTCAAGAGACAGAAGGAGGAGGACCTTGTGTTCTTGGCCAGCCTGGGTTCCGTAGAAAGATCCTTCCCCCCAACACACACACACACACACACACACACACACACACACACACACACACGCACACACACATACGTACACACACATGCACAAATGAGCACACACAAATATATGCATGCACACTCAACACTCACATATGTCCCTTTATAGCTATGTCCAAGAGACAAAGTCTTAGGAAGAGGTTAGGTCAGGTGTGTTAGGTCATAATACTAATGAGCAAAGGTAGAGGGTCCAAAAAACTTTAAGTCTTGAGATTATAATTGAAAAGTTGCAGGGAATATGAAGGTTCTCAAGAATGCACAGTGGCCAGGCGTTGGTGGCGCATGCCTTTAATCCCAGCACTCGGGAGGCAGAGGCAGGCGGATCTCTGTGAGTTCGAGGCCAGCCTGGGCTACCAAGTGAGTTCCAGGAAAGGCGCAAAACTACACAGAGAAACCTTGTCTCGAAAAACCAAAAAAAAAAAAAAAAAAAAAAAAAAAAGAAAAGAAAAGAATGCACAGTGTGCCTCCAAGCCTGACAACAACAAGGCCCATATTATGTGATTCCATATATTAAATTCATGAATAGGCAAATATATAGAAGCACACAGTAAATTATTGGAGCCTGGAGCTGGGGGTGTGAAGTAGGCACAAGTGATCTTGTATGGATAAAAATGTTCTATAATTGATTCTTAGTGATAACTGTGTTAAAGCTATTAAGGAACGGTATACATTAAACAAAACAGCCGTGCTGTGGACTAAACATTCAGGTATCCCCAACATGGCACTAACAGAAGCTGTGCTTTAGGAAGTGAAACAAATGGGGGGGGGTCACCGAAGTTTAGGAAAGCCACCATAAGATGGCGTACAAGACATCAGAGTTTGAGAGATCCTGAAGTAGTTATTTGAGTGCATACTGAGTAGGAGCTTCCTTTCTGAGTCACCAAGGAAGCAGAAAGACTGAGAAGGCTATGTTGAGACGTTAAGGAGAAGATAGGCCGAGGATTGGAGAGTGGAAGAGTGTTTCCCTGCTAACACTACCACTGAAATTACTATTCAGATGTGTATAGTAGGAAACTTAGAAGGGGTTAATGGTGAGGAGTATAGTTTAGTGTCTACTAAAAACTAGATCACATGACCATTTATGAATGGAGCTGTTTTTCCTTGCTGATCTGAAGAAGACTGGAAATAATGGAGACTGCCTTTTTTGAAGGAGGAATCACTTTGTTTCAGATTGAGTGGTCTGTATATGTTGCCAGATAAAATACAGGCAGTCTAGTTAATTCAAATATAACATAATTGATAAATCCTCTCTTGGTATAATAGTGTGCTAAATATTTCATAATACTTATGCCAAATTATTACTCATTTATCTGAAATTCAAATTTTCCCTTTATTTGTAAAATATGGCAATACTAGCCAGGCATCGTGAAGCACACCTTTAATCATACTATTTGAGGGGCAAAAACAAGTGGATCTCTGTGAGTTCGATGCCAGCTGGTCTACATAGCAAGTTCCAGGCCAGCCAGGACTATGTAGAGAGACCTTATCTCAAGTAAAAAATAAACTTGATACTTTTGTTCCTTACCAAAGCAGTATAGTGGTGGGTCCAGGGTCTCTTCTCTGTGAGTAGCTGTGCCCATCTGTGTGGTATTTGCATAGGTCCGTTTGTTTCCCCCAGGCTGACTTGTAATGATACACATTTCCAGCATGTTGTTTTCTGTGTTTACTATGCTTTCCATAAAATACTGACTCGAGAGTGCTGGACTCAACATGTAAGTCATGAATGAGTACAGTCTGACAGTTCCCCCCCACACACTTTTTTGAGACAGGGTTTCTCTGTGTAGCCCTGGCTGTTCTGGAACTAGCTCTGTAGACCAGGCTGTCCTCGAACTCAGATATGTCTGCCTCTGCCTCCCAAGTGCTAGGATTAAAGGTGTGCACCACCACCACCACCACCACCACCACCTAGCCCTGACAGCCCATTTTTATGCTTCTAAATAACATCAGCTTAAGATCATTCATAAAAGAAGGTGTAGATTGTGTTCCATCGGTCCCTAAAATTAAGGTTAGATTTCTTATGACTTTGTTGACAGATTGAGATTATTCCTCAGCCAGTCAAAGAGTTGACGACTGTTACAGCCAGTCCTTAAAAGATATCTGCAGAGGGTGTAGACCAAGATCAAAAGGTGGGGAAAAGGCTGAGAGAGGAAAAGAGGAGGTGAAAAGGCAGAGCAGAGGATGGAGCAGGAAGGATGTCAGCACTGAGTCAGACAATAGGAGGCAGAAACAGTTCCATACAAAGGACTTTGGGGAGAGGACTGAATACACTAGACTCTTTCTAAATCGTTTTTCTCTGCTTTTTCCCCCCATTAAGGACAGACACTCATTGTAATTGAGCTGTCTTATTTCCACTTTGTGTTAAGGCCCCATGCAAATGCAGGAATCTCTGCATATCACAAGACTTGAAAACGGCCCAATGAAGTTCACAATTGTGTTCCAATTTCAGCTGCCCTCCTAGTCTTACTACAACTTAATACGCCATGTTGTGTTGACACCCATGGGAGACCTGCCCTTTCCTGAACAGAAAAGGAGGAGGAGTGGATTGAGGGGTGGGAACAGAGGTGGCGGGACTGGGAACCATTTAGTTTGTTATAACCAAGGGCCAGGGAGACAGAAAGGAAAAAGACCTTGTCCTAGCTTATGACTCATCGAGTTCTCTGCTCCCAGAGAACCGAAAAGTTGGAGAAGCTCAAAAGGCAAAAGGAGCCAGGCATGGTGGCAGACATCTTTGATGCCAGCACTCAGGAAACAGAAGCAGGCAAGTCTCTGTGAGTTCAAGGCCTGGTCTACATAGTAAGTGGTAGGCCAGCCAGAGCTTCATAATGAAACCCGTCTCTCTCACACACACAAAAAGAGCAAAAAGGAAAATAGTGGCAGTGACTTCAGTCACACAATCCATTAACCCTTTTAGAGAATGAAACCCTGCAATTTTCATGCTACCGCAAAACACTTGGAGCACATAAGTGGGAACAGGACTTATTTGACTTAGCAAGGGGCCTCCATAATGGAAGGGAGAACATTCCTTAGCTTGATCTGTGCTTCCCTGAAACCTCAGTCAGTTGGAAGGCTTTCTAGACTCAGGCTGAGTCAGAGAACCCAAGCCTTTAGGACTAAAAAAGAGTGACACAGAGACAGCAGGGTTTATTCAGTTCCTGTGTATCAGGGAGCCAGCACTTCAACCTTAACTAACGCTCTAAGCCAAAGGATGACTGCGGTCAGCACAGGCACATCTGCTTGATCAAGAGTCATTTGGAGACCACGGGGGCAGTTCCGCTTGAGCTGCCCTCCTAGGCTTAGTGCATCTTGATATGCCACGTTTTGTTGATATCCACGGGAGACCTGCCCTTTCCTGAACAGAAATGGAGGAGGAGTGGATTGGGGACTGGGAACAGAGGTGGGGGGGGCGCAGGGGGAAGAGCACTGGGAGGAGAGGAGGGAGGGAAAACTGTAGCCAGGATGGAAAAAGAAAAAAAAAAAACCTTTGTAAAGTGCAGGCTGAATTGTCCCGACCATCTAATGGCAGGGACAGTACAGGTGGTGAAGAAACGAAAGGAAAGAAGGCCAGAAAATAGACAAAGTTGCAAGAAAAACCTGGGCTGTGTGTTAACTTTTCAGTTCTTCTCACACACCTGTGCACTGAGTTGTAATATGGAAGCCACAGATTTTGATTCATTGAAAGAGTTAACTCAGTGACTGAAGTCACTGCCTCCGTTTACTTTTTGAGACTCTCCAGGGTTTCGGTTGCCTTTCTCAATGAGCCATTTGTGCACCCTCCCCTTGAATACACACATTCCAAAGTTCAAACCCCAGATATTCCCCTTCCCCCACAGCCCAACTCTAGTCTTTCCAGTGCTTCCTCCTCCCAAGCCTCTGTATCCCAGTTGTCCTCATTTCCTTCACCTGTAGCCACAGACCGTGGCTGAGCTGTGAAAGAAGATGGGGATGCCGGAAATAAAGGAAATTATGGAGGAGGTGGAGTAAGAGCTAGAAGACAAAGGCAAGGACCTTCTAGAATGAGACAATGCTACAGGTGTGTTCATTTTACAGTTTCATGAAGTATATTCTTTATGCCAATCATTCATCTTGTCCTGAGTAATAGTGTTGGCTTAAAGTACAGAGGTTCAAATACCTAATGTTGGCACTTCCTGCCCATACAGGATAAGCCATAATAGGATCAGTGCAGCAGGTTGAGTGGAGCCCCTGACAAACTGGAAAGCAAAAATACTGTTTAACAGAAACAGCTACTCAGATGCTGGCAGTTACAGCCATGGGGGCCTGGCTGTGTGATTCTGCAGCATCAAAAGAAAAGTCAGCCTGCTGTGATAGTTTGTCAGTAATCCAAACACTTGGGAGGTTGAGGCAGGAGGATCAAAACTAAAGCCTAACCTACACAGTGAGACCATGTCGTGTGTGTGTGTGTGTGTATGTGTGTGTGTGTGAGAGAGAGAGAGAGAGAGAGAGAGAGAGAGAGAGAGAGAGAGAGAGAGAGAGAGAGAGAATTGATGTGCTCAAATATGGGTGCAAGTATGCTATGACACCTTCATCAGTTCTTGGTATTTGAGCCTTTGTACTTTGAAGTATAAAGTTACTGTTACTTAGGACATGATGAATGATGCCTGGCACGAAGATGGTACATTATGAAACTGAAAAATGAATATACTTGTAGCTTCCTCTTCTAGAAGGTCTTTCCCTCCATACCTATCTTATCGAATCCTGTCCAGCTCTTACACCACCTCCTCAGTCAGGCCTTCCCTTATTTCATACTCCCCCATTTTCTGTCTGTGGCTTGTTTTATGGCTATAGTTGGGGAAGATAAGGGCAAGAGAACCAGCATACAGAGGAGTCTTTGATGGAGTGAACACTGGGAATGGCCTGTGAACATCCTGTGAGCATTCCACCCCCTACCTTGCTGTGAGAATGCTGGGGTTCCACATGCCTGCTTCAGCCCCTTCTTTATGTGGGCTCTGGAGATCCTAACTCAGGCAAGTGCCACCGAGCTGTCTCCCCAGCCAAGACCCTGCCTCACCAAAACAACAAGAAGAGGGCCCATGGGATAGCCCCAATTATTTCAGTTATTAAGGTGCCAGTCATTACATTCAAAAGAAAAAATATATAGGTCTAGATGTATACATCTTTAGGCCAGATCCCTGCAAGTTTGATGTTTGCCATTCAGTTGTAAAAGCTTAACTCTCCGCCGGGCGTTGGTGGCGCACGCCTTTAATCCCAGCACTTGGGAGGCAGAGGCAGGCGGATCTCTGTGAGTTCGAGGCCAGCCTGGGCTACCAAGTGAGTTCCAGGAAAGGCGCAAAGCTACACAGAGAAACCTTGTCTCGAAAAACCAAAAAAAAAAAAAAAAAGCTTAACTCTCTACAGTGGTCTTCCTCATCCATCCAAGGTTTAATTTTCTGTGTTTCAAATATCTGCAGTCAACCATGTTTCAAAAATGATTACATACAAAATCCTAGAAGTTGACAAGTCATAAGTTTTAAGTGATTTTATTGTATTATATTGAGATAATTATTTTTAGTTATTACTGTTACTCTTAGTGTATACTGTTACTTACTGTTACTCTTAGTATGTTATAAATTAGTGTGTATAATTTACAAATGAAACTTTTTAAAAAAGATTAATTTTATTTGTGTATTTGTGTCTGTGGGAGTGTATGTCACATGTATGTGTGGTTGTTTGTAGAGCCCAGACAGGACATCAGATCCCCTGGAGCTGGAATCAGAGGTAGTTGTGAGAAACTATGGGTGCTGGTAATCAGACTTGGGTCCTCGGGAAGAGTTCTTAATTGCTGAGCCAACGGTCTACCTCCATAAATCAGCAAGCCGGGCGGTGGTGGTGCATGCCTTTAATCCCAGCACTCGGGAGGCAGAGGCAGGCAGATCTCTATGAGTTTGAGGCCAGCCTGGGCTACAGAGTGAGTTCCAGGAAAGGCACAAAGCTACATAGAGAAAAACCAAAACAAACAAACAAACAAAAAAAAAACCTTCAGCACAGATGTATGCAAAGGGAAAGAACATAGTATATGTAAGTGTATTATTTATACTTAACGTCACCGTGACAAAGCATCTGAGAAAAACAACTTAAAAGGGCAATGATTTATTTTGACTCACACTTTTAAAGATGTCAGCCAGCTACTTTCATTGCTTTGGGCAAAGCTGACTATCACAGCAGCAAGAGAATCTAGCAGAGGCTGCTCACCTTATGACAGCCAGGAAGCAGAAATAAAATAAATTTAAAAGTTCTGTCAGTAAGAAACACACACACACACACACACACACACACACACACACACACACACACAAAGATGGGTTAAGGTCAAGATATATCTCTCTGGAGCACATCCTCAGTGGCATACTTCCTCAGACTAAACACTACCTCTTGATTTTTATCACTTCCTAATAATGCTTCCATATTATAAATCCACTGAAAGATGGACCCATTGCTTAGGGCAAAGGCCTTATGAGGGTGTCCACTTTCAGTGATTAGACCAATCAACTTGAGATCAAGACTTGAACATATGAGTCTTTGTGGGGATACTGTTAGGATTCTGTACATGCGCAGCTCGGGGTCTTGTCTGGCGCCTTATGTCATCAGTGGGTGACTATGTACCACTTTAAAAAGCCGGACACGGACCTCCATGCTCTCTCTCTGTGCTCTCTGTTCCTGCTCTGTTCCCTCCACCAGGCCTGGCTCTCCCCCACTTCTCTCCAATAAAGCTCTAAAACTAATATTGGGTTCTGCCATGGCCCGTGACTCTTCTGCCTACCAACCAGTGCTGTTCATCCTTTCATTGGTGCCATGACTTAGATCTTGGATAGGAAGTTTTCTTCACAATCAGCGTCCAGGGCTGAATGATGTGGAACCCTGTACTGAGGGCCTATGACCCTGCCTGCCGCCAACGCTGCTGCCGCCACCACAGTACGATGTTGGGACTGTGCTCATACGACCGCTGCTGCAGCCGTGTCCCGCTGTGTCCCGCTGCTGCTGCTGCGATTGGTGAGTCCCTTCCCATGACTCTGCAGCCTGACTTATATTCTTCATGCCAAACCTCCTGGGGGGGTCTTCAGGCCATGCTGGCAACAACACATTTTCTCTCCTGACAAGGAGGTCAATGCTGTCAGACCACCGGGTGGTCTCAATGCTGTGTATGCTCCCAGCCCTTACTCATAACATGACAACGTTTTGGGTAACTTGTGCTGACTCATAGATCCTTCCTCTACCATAGGGACACTTGAGATAGCACCCTACGATCCCAGTTTGTTATTTTAATTTTTTATTTTTCTCTCTGCTGCAGCCATGGGACAAAGGGATGGATACCAGTAAATTTGGTGGATACCAATAAATTTGGCCGTATAATAGCTTCACAGAAACTTCTGCCAGCAAACGGGCAATGAAGAGTTACTTTATTCCCAAGCTTTCTGCTAAACCTCTGAACCCTTCTCCCTCCCCATTTCTGATGTTTTCTCTGCCACGTGCAACCATTTCTGTCTGTCTGACTTCTGCTTTCTGCTTTCCACTTTCTGGCAGTGGGTGGGCTTTAGCCCACCTCACCTTAACTCCTGAACAACTGGGCAGGCTCTGTACTGTTGTGTGGGCCACTTCTGCTGACTCTCACTCAACTCACCTTAACTCCTGCCACTCGTTCTCAAGCTGCTATGAGAGGCACAGACAGGTCTGGAAGTGGGCTAAGATCCATGCAAATAAGTTTATAGTAATAAAGATGGCTCTTAATCCAGAGATCACGATCACTTTATAGTCTGTCTTCAGGCAAGTCTTCCAAAAGCTGTTCTCAAGCCAGCAAACATCAAGGAAAAAAATTCAAGACCAGGAGTAAAATCCATCTCTTGTTCTCCAGACCTCCCAACTAAAACTTAAGCATATGGAGAGCAAGGCTCCTGACCCCACAGGCAAAAGAGTCATCTGTGGCATTCAAGGTGCACCAGGGAAGAGATAAAAAAAAGCCCGAGGATGAAATTGCCAAGTGCTGGCACACCCTGGCTCCCAAAAGCTGTTGGCTCCCTGTTTTAAGTGAGGAAAAAGGCCACATAGGATAGCGAGTGCCATGCCAGGCCACCAGTAGCCTTGTTGAAAGTGCTGCCTAGAAAGACAACTGGTCAGCTGACTGCCCCCAGGTACCAAGATGGAATGGGAACATCAAGCTAAGACCTCCAGCAGACCTAGGCTTGGCTACAGACATGGCAGGGAACCCAGAATGCAGCATGGAAGCGATCTGTTTCTTTCCTTCTGGACACCAGAGCCACTGACCCGGTCCTGGGAGTTTTGGGGTCTCACCTCTCCTTTTTTCCCTATTGTTGGGGTACAAAAGACAGCCTTACCCACCTCACCAGATTTATTTGCACTTTCAGGGTTACTTAATGGGAAAATATTTACAGCTAAGATAGAAGCTTTCATTTCATTGCTCTTTCCATGTGCCTCTCTCCAGACCCACCTGCCTGTGTTTCTCATCCTCATGCATGCAGACAGGGCCCTGATCGTTGCCTTGTCCCTAATTCCAAAGAAATAAGTTCTCATGCACCACAAGCTTTTCTCTTCCCAGTTCCCTGTTCTAACTCACTGCTCAGCTAATAGTACAGGACCACCACAGAACTGGAGTCCAGAGATCATCAAGTAAGAAACTGTAACAGCTAAAAGGTATTTACACCCCCAGACCCAAAAGCATCTGGGCTCTACAAAAACAGACTTCAATATAACCATCTATTACTGTTAAATGCTCTCCACAGTTGATCACCTGTCTCCTGGATGCCAAACTAGTAAAGGAAACAGGTGCCTTAAAATAATCTCTCTCTGATAAGGCTTCACATGTTCCAATCTCTCTGTCTCTCTCATTAACACTAACCAATATAAACAGAGTACTAAACACTACCATGGTCATTAATCTTCTCATGGCTGCTTCTTAACATGTTCGATTTTTTTTTCCAAGCTCCAGAAACCAGCTTAAATCCATCTGGACAGGTCGGATCTACCTCAGACCTTTCCTGTCTCACCAGCATCCTGTCAGACATAAAAGCGGCCAGGGTGCCAAGCCAAGAGGGATGGACTGCTCCAGAGCAGAGGACTGCCTTACTCACCATCCCAAGAATCCTGTCTTCCTTGGAAGACTCCCTTCCCTATTCTCCCTAAGGGCCAACTGATGCCCACCAAGTCAGCTGGAAGCAGTTTTTCCCGGGAGAAACGACGCCCCTATTCCTATTTACTTGTTTTTTTTTTTATAATAAGCAAAAGTCTGGAATGTTAGGATGCTGTACATGCACAGCTCGGGGTCTTGTCTGGTGCCTTACGTCATCAGCAGACGACTATGTACTGCCTTAAAAAGCCAGACATGGACACCCACGCTCTCTCTCTGTGCTTTCTTCCTGTGTTTCCTCTCCCTGTTCCTGCTCTGTTTCCTCCACCAAGCCTGGCTCTCTCCCCTCCACCCCCGTCTTTCCCTCCAACAAAGTTCTTAAACTAATATTGGGTTCTGCTGTAGCCTGTGACTCTTCCACCGACCATTCATCCTTCCAGTGCTGTTCATCCTTTCAGATACTACAATCCAAGCAATAGCAATAGAACTTGACACTATCAGTGGTTTCAGATATCCACTGGATGCCTCCAGACAGCCTGTATGGATAGGAGGAGGTTACTATACTTAGAATAGCAGGCAATAGTCTCAAAGTATTATCTTTTTTTGGTCACCAGCCTTCATCCTGTCTACCTCTTTCCTTCCTTTTGTTTGTGGCCTAATACAATTGGAGCTGTTGGCCATATCACCCTCTATATTCATATATATGTTGCACCTTCTGTTACAAGCATTATTCTACACATTTCACTTCAGCGTCTTTCTGCCTAGTGTGTTTCTTCCTGGGCCATCTCTTTCCTTTGAAAAGCTTCCACCAGTTCTTCCTGTGTTTCTGAAAAGCCATGTAGTGTTTATTGTACTGTTTTGTCATCTCCTGTCTACTCATTTTTCTCCACTACACTGAATGGATAAGCCTGACTCATAAGAGCATGTAAGAAATATTTGTTTGGAAAATGAATAAATGAATAAATATGTTATCTGCTATATGCAAACATGCATCAAGAAAAATACAGAAATTTTCCCTTCTCTAGCAACTCCTACATTTATTCAGTAACAATTTTGAAGAACCTGTTGTGTGCCGTGGACTATTCTTGGTGGGGGGGATACAGGACTGATCATACCAAAATACATCTAGGCTCTCACACAACAGTAAGATTCTAACCACAGTATGTATTATAATGTAAAATGGCAATGAAACCTATAAGGTGAAAAGGTTTCTAATAAGAATGTAGAGTTTGCAGGTGAACTTTCAGAGAGAGGAGTTGGGGACAGGCTCTTTGAAACAGGTAACACTTAAACAAAGGCCTAAGGGAAAGGAAGGAGCCCATCAAACTCCTAGCTGAGGAAGGGCATATCAGGAAGCAGGAACAGCAAGTCCAAAACCCTTAGGTGAGAGCATCTTTATCATGTTTGAGGAATAACAACAACATCAGAATGGTTATGGAAACAAAAGGGTAGAGTGGTTGAGAGAAGAGCTGAGACAGAAAGTGAAGGGTCAGACCATGTTACCATCAACCTACCCAACCTGCACTGAACACAAAGCCTAGCTGAGTACTGGGATAAGGAATGTTTATCTTTCTAGAATGCATGGTGTCGACTTCAGGGAGATATGCACAGGCCCAAACAGCCTTCCCTACAGATAAATGTTTCCCTTAGATGTCTCCTTACCCAGAATCCCCCATCAGGCTCTCAAATGTAAGTACCACAGCAGAGCAGGAACTGTTTGCCTTGGGAGGACCATGAGCTGGTGGAGAGTGGCCAAAGTTCTTTCCTGCTGCTCAGGGCTGGGAACGGGTTATGTTACCTCCACCCGGTTGGAAAGGGCTCCAGACTTGTTATTCATCTGATATGCTGCTATATAGAAGAAGTCTCAAGTTTCCCACTTCTACACCTACTCTCTCTCAATAAGTCACACCAATAGTGAGGAGACCCAGGTTCTATGTCCCCAACTTTACCTCAGCAACAGGCTATGAGACTCAGGACAAATGCGGCAGTCTGTAACATGGAAGTCCTGAGCTCTGTGTTTCATGTCAGGCCACTTGATTTCCAAGCCTTGCCTCAGGCTGCCCCACCTGTGGCTCCGCAAAGCTGAACTGTTTATTCAAAAGCAGAACAGAAACTGGGCTTTAACTGAACTGAACTAGTCTTTTCTCTTAAACTTCCCCCTTCCTGGCTTCTCTCCTGCCTGTCCTGACGCTCCCATTAGTTATGTCTACAAACAAGGGTGGGAGGCTGTCTAGGGGTAACTAACACCTAGGAGCCAGCAGACCTGCAGACCTGTCATCATGCCTCAGTCATTCACCCAGAAAGCAGAAAGAAGTGTGTCTTTCTGGAAGGTGTAGGACACAGACTCTTGAGACTGTTAGAGTTCCTTGGGCGAGCCTCAAGTGGACTCCCCCTCAAGATCAGTCAGGAGAAGCAGCTCACTGCCTGGGAATATGTTTTACCAGATGGTTGTTCTAAAGAGAAACTCGCTCGATGTAGCAGTTTGCTCTGGAACAAGCTACTGTGTAAAAGATTCCCGAGCTGTGGGTATTTCAGGCCTCGAGGCACAGTTTAATCCACTAAATGAGCATATGGAGGAGGACACAATTTGTCAGGGCCTGACAACTCAGAAGAAAGCCGCATGTTCTTACTTGGCTGCTCTCAGCTCTGGGCTTCCTCCTGTGTTGTGGCTGCAAAGCACTATGGGACCCATAAGCCCATCTCATCTGAAGTACTAAACAGAAGAGAAAGACACAAGACTGGCATGGAGTAGGCTTTTGCAATTGGAGTGCAATTGGTAACCCAGTGGTCCAGAACCTGGAGTCAAAGACATACCTCAGTTGAGGGAGGAGGACAGAAATTTCTTTTATACCCTTAAGAGTTAAAAACAGCCTGTGAATCTGGCCAGGTCCAGGTTACAGGCTCAGATAGCCTTTTTTGTGAACTCTCTTTGTAAATATTGAAGTGTAGTCGGAACCAGGATGTTCACTTTACTTTAAACCATGAGTCGTATGAAGTGGCATAGGTAGAAGCACCAAGAGCTAGTGGGATCTGTGGGAGCTGTACATGTCTCATCTAAAGGTAGCAGCTACTATTCAGCTAGACTCATCGTTGCCATGTTGCAGTCCACCTGGATGATGCATTTCTGTTTTGTTTGTTTGTTTTAAGACAAAGATCTCTTTCCTCTGTGCGTGTGCAGGTGCACGCACATGTGTGTGTGTGTGTGTGTGTGTGTGTGTGAGAGAGAGAGAGAGAGAGAGAGAGAGAGAGAGAGAGAGAGAGAGTGTTCGTGTGTGAATGTGTGTTGAGTGGTATGGTTTCATGGGGCACAGGCTAGACTTGAACTTGCTATGTAGCCAAGGTTGATCTTGAACTTAGGATCTTCCTGCCTATACTCCCAAGGTAAAGGGGTTTGTGCCCCCATTCCCAGTTTATAAATGATTTTTAAATTATTACAGAGCTTTTGGAAAGGCCATATGGTAATATGCTGTGGGAGAATTCTAAAATATATACATATAAAAATAATTCAAATGTAGTTACCCTATATCAGGGAAATAGTACCCCTACTAGACACCACAGGCTAACAAGTAAAAAGCTAAGAGCCAGGAATGGTTTACCCTTCTTGGAATTGTTGGTCTGTGAGATCCCATAGAGCTCCAACTACAGAATAAACCACATACTTGTGCCGTAGAACATGGAGAAATCAAGCTTGTACACATCTGGAAGCTCCATCTCTACTGTCCAGCTTTCCATAGTGCTGGAAGACGTTATGAATGTTCTGGAAGATAAAATGGTCAAACTTACCCAGTCACACCTAGCTTGGCAGGATGTCCCCACTTGTGCAGTAGTGACACAATGTCATGAGAGGAAGCAACTACTTTCTGATTTGGACCTAAGGCCTGCTCCACAAGATGAAGCCCACAACATACACCATTGTCTGAGCCAAGAGCCTATGACTAGCCAGATCACACGCTCTAGGGAGAACCTACTGCTACTACTTTTTCTGCTAAATGGGCATATATTAAACTGACTCCTAATGACTTACTGTTATACCCATAAATTAGTTCATCTCTCAGCCCTCATCAGAGACACTTCTTTTTGCCATAGATAGCAGTTAACACAGAGACCCACAACTGATCCCAGTGCAAAGAATAATGTAGAATGCTCAGCTCTGAATGGACATTTCTATCACACATCTCCTTCAAGGCTCAGAGATCATCATGGAAGAGGAAGTGGCAAGATTGTAAAAGACAGAGGCAGTTGATGATTCTAAGGAAAGAGTATTCCATACATGACACAGCAGTTACATGAAGTCACAGTGGTGATAACAGCATGCTCAAGCAGACCAAATCCCTAGTATAGAGTGGGGAGGTGGGCTCAACGTCCCACCTCTACTTGAGGCAATTGATAGCTGTTGGAAGAGGGAGAGCTTGTTTTGTTTAAAGGTGTGGCCCCTGGTATGTTTTCCTCACTCACGGTGGATGGCCACACACTCAATAGTAGGACAAATTGGGCTCAGTGTACTTACAACCATAAGGACACAAAGTTGGGAAAGCAATGAAGAAAAGTTGGATCTGGGAGGAACTGGGGAAGGGGTGAATATGATCAAAATATAATACATGAAATTCCCAGAGAATTAATAAAAATTCATGTTTGAAACTGAGTTTGTTTCCTTTAAATGCTTTATGAAATTGTTCAATAGCATGCATGTGTGATAGAGTCTGGTTACACTTACCCTCTGCCTCTCTTTCCCTCCTCTTACTCCCACGAGCCCTTCTTCCCTTGAGTTGCCTTTCCACCACTTTGATATGTTGTTTTGTTTTTGTTTTGACTTTGTGGCCCCTTGGCTTTAACTGGGCCTTATATTAAGTGAGATAACCCAGGTCCAGAAAATCAAACCTATTTTTTTAGATTACTTTTAAAATTTAGCCTACAAAGTCATGGATTTTATCATGGCATCTTCTGACTATGTGTCATTATACCTTTTCATTCATTCCCCTCCCCCACTGCTCCCCATGACTCCTCCCCCATTTCTTCTAGTTCCCTTCCTTCCTCTTGGAATCCCCTTCTGCTTTCTTATCCTTTTATTCTACTATCCACAGAGGAAAGATATTTATAAGAAATATCAGAATTTCTCACATTTCCGTGTTGGTAATTAATTGTATTTATAATTGTACAACAACCATATTGATAGTACCTAGTACCTGTGGACACTATCCTAAGCATTTTGCAAATAATAACTTCTTTCAAATTCTTGTGAAGTAGCCCTTGTTACATCTTAAGGATTAAGAAAATGAAGGCCAAAGATGTTAAGTAAGTTGCCCATGGCCCTTCAATTGGTGACAGAACCCGTATGTTCTCTTTGTCACTTTACTATGCTGCTGCTTCAAGCACAGCAGAAGCAAAAAAATATCCAAAACTAAATACAGTCACTGGAGAGGTAGCTCAATGAATAAGTTCAGTTCCTGTTTTGCCAGCACTAGGGCCTGAATTCAATCCCTGGATTCTATGTGTCTTAGTTTAGGGTCACCATAGCTGTGATGAAATACTATGACCAAAAGCAAGTTATAGAGGAAAGGGTTTATTTCACTCCAAGTTCCACATCACAGTTCATCATCAAAAGCAGTGAGGGCAGGAACTCAAGCAGGGCAGGAACCTGGAGGCAGGAGCTGATGCAGCGGCCATGGAGGGGTGCTGCTTACTGGCTTGCTCAACATGGCTTGTTCAGCCTGCTTTCTATATTATTATTAATACCCCTTTCATTAAAAATAGATTCTTTTTTCATACAATATATACTGATTGCAGTTTCCCCTCCCTCTACTCCTCCAAGTTCCTCCCCACTTCCCCTCCCATCCAGATCCACTCCCTTTCTATCTCATTCGAACAGAACAGGCTTCTAAGAGATAACCACCAAATATAACAAAATAAAATATAGTAGGATAAACCAAAAGCCATCACATCAAAGTTGGACAAGACAAACCAACAGAAGTAAAAGAGCCCTAAGAAAAGCACAAGAGAGACTTACTCATTCACATACTCATAAATCCCATAAAAATGCTAAAATAAAAGCTATAATATACATGCAGAGGACCTGGTGCAGACTCATGTAGGCCCTGTACTTGCTGCTTTGGTCTCTGTGAGCTTTGCTCAGCTGATTTGGAGGGACTTGTTCCTCTGCTGTCCTCCATCCCCTCTGGTTCCCACACTCATTCCGCCACCTCTTCTGCAGGGTTCCCTGAGCTCTGAGGAGAAGACATCCCCAGCCTGCTTTCTTAGAGACCCCAGAACCACCATCCCAGAGATGACAGCACATACAATGGACTGGGCCCATCCCCATCAATCCACTAATTAAGAAAAATTGAATTTAATTTGTATATACAATAATGTGATTTTTTAATTATTAAAATAATCCCCAAAAGTTAAGAAAAGAAAAAAAGAAAGAAAATGCAATACAGGCCTGCTTACAGCCTCATCTTCTGGAGACATTTTGTTAATTGAGATTCCTTTCTCTCAGATGACTTTAGCTTGTGTCCTTGACACAAGCACCACCATGTAAAAAACAAAGGGCACAGTAGTATGTGTTTGTAATCCTAGTGTCAAGAAGACAGAGACAGGCCAATCTCTGAGGCTCACTGACCACCCAGGTTAGCCAGCTAGACATGTTCCAGACAAATGAAAACCCTGTCTCAAAATAAATAAACAAAAAGGCAGTCAGTGCCCATGGAATGACACCTAAGGTTGGCTGATGGTTTCCACATGCAAGGGAACACACGTGCAGGCACACACACACACACACACACACACACACACACACACACATGCGTGCATGCACCCCCAAAACCTCCACAATGCAGAACTAACATCCAATATACAAACCAACCACCACCACCACCACCAAAAAAACCTAGGCCTTTTGCTGATTATCTCTCCTTTAAATTCAGTGGAATCCACCAACTTTGCTATTTTCTACTGCTTTTGTTTATACTTTGTGAGCTTCTTCATGCCTGAATCCCATCCCAACATTTTTCGTATTTTCGAGATATTCAATCCTGGTTTCTTTCTAGGACTTTCACATAAGTGATTTTATCCCTTTGCCTGTTATTCCTGCCCTCAGAAATGCTACAGCTCTATCTCTTCTTCGTCATCCATTATAAATCTTCATCATCATGCCGGGCGTTGGTGGCGCACGCCTTTAATCCCAGCACTCGGGAGGCAGAGGCAGGCGGATCTCTGTGAGTTCGAGGCCAGCCTGGGCTACCAAGTGAGCTCCAGGAAAGGCGCAAAGCTACACAGAGAAACCCTGTCTCGAAAAAACCAAAAAAAAAAAAAATCTTCATCGTCAAAAACACTGCTCTGATCTGACTATTGCATATTGTACATGTATCGAAACAACACATGGTACTTCATAAATATGTATAGTTACTATGTGTCAGTCAATTAAATAATATCCTGTTCCCTTCCTCCCAGAATCCCTATCTTCTGCCAGGCAGATTTCCATGGAACTCATGTATCAATGATACAGACCACATTACCCTTTTTGTACTTAATGCTGTCTGTGTCGCCTAACAAAGCCTATCACAATCCTCTATTACTTAGTATTAACCTCTATGCTGTGTGTTTTTGGCAACAATGTAAGCTTGGGAAGCAGGACTGTGTATTGACTACATGTTTTCCTGTATCTTTCTGGGTATCAAGAGGTCTTAGAACATAATGGGGAAAAGCATAAGCTTTGGATCAGTAACATCTGGGCGAAAGTCCTTGTTCTGCCCATGGCAAGTTATGTGACCATTGCATATAAAATACTTACCCAGGTCACTGTCATCTAGTAAGCTGTTATCACTGGGTAGCCTGTAATGTAGCTCAGATACCCTTAACCAACTTGTGCAGTTGTGAAATGTTTCAGTCTTTTCATTTCAGTTTTACATTTCCAGTTTTGAAGATTCTTTTTGATCACATAGGACATTTTCAGAGAGTATTGTATGTAACTGATTCAAACATCAGGCCCCACACTCATACAGTAGAACATGATTCTTCATCGTTTGACTTCTCCTAAATGGAAACAGAGAGGGTGGTCTAGGACGCCTTTGTGTTCGATATGGATAAGCGTGTGCATGTGTGTGTTGTCCACGTGGGTTCTGTGCAGCTACTCATATGTGTGATTTTTTTTCCAAAGCAGACTTTATGGCATGTATTTGTACAGTGCGTCAATACAAATTACTTAGGAGTAGGCGTCCCCAAACACTTTAATGTACACAGCCAGTTGAGTCACACTATCGGCTAACATACAGTTCCTGGTACTAACCCTTTCCAGTCTCTCTACTATCGCTAGGTAAGCAATCTCAGACTACTCAATGGAAGCTGACTCATTCTTACTGTTAAAACATGATTTGCCAAAGAACTTTCGGCATAGTTCTTCCCTTTGGTACAGGAAACAAATAGTTCCCAAATTCAACTGGACAGGAACC
>CABHPH010159970.1:26777-42002 GCA_902168325.1 Peromyscus nudipes | reverse complement strand
TTAGCTCTTAGCTCTGACCTCTTGGCTTTCTTCTTTGCATTGGTTTTGTGTTTCTTATTTATAAGACGGTTGGTTACATCTACAATGGTGGATAATTGTTTTGATGTGTTCTTGGAGTCTGTTTGCCAGTATTTTATTGAGTATTTTTGCATCAATGTGCATGAGGGAGTTCGGTCTGTAGTTCTCTTTCTTTGTTGTATCCTTGTTTGGTTTAGGAATCAGGGTAATTGTAGCCTCATAGAAGGAGTTTGGTAATGTTCCTTCTGTTTCTACTGTGTGGAACAATTTAGAGAGTATTGGTATTAACTCTTCTTGGAAGATCTGGTAGAATTCTGCGCTGAAACCATCTGGCCCTGGGCTTTTTTTGGTTGGGAGACTTTTAATGACTGTTTCTATTTCCTTAGGTGTTATTGGACTATTTAAACAGTTTATCTGGTCTTGATTTAACTTAGGTATGTGGTACCTATCCAGAAAATTATCCATTTCTTTTAGATTTTCCAGTTTTGTGGAATAGAGGCTTTTGAAGTATGACCTGATGATTCTCTGGATTTCCTCAATGTCTGTTGTTATGTCCCCCTTTTCATTTCTGATTTTGTTAATCTGGATGCTCTCTCTCTGTCTTTTGGTTAGTTTGGATAAGGGCTTGTCTATCTTGTTGATTTTCTCAAAGAACCAACTCTTTGTTTCATTGATTTTTTGTATTGTTCTCTTTGTTTCTATTTTATTAATTTCAGCTCTCACTTTGATGATTTCCTGGCGTCTATTCCTCCTGGGAGACTTTGCTTCTTCTTGTTCTAGAGCTTTCAGGTGTGCAGTTAAGTCACTAGTGTGAGATTTCTCCAACTTCTTTATGTGAGCACTTAGTGCTATGAATTTCCCTCTTAGCACTGCTTTCATAGTGTCCCATAGGTTTGGGTATGTGGTGTCTTCATTTTCGTTGATCTCTAGGAATTCTTTAATTTCTTTCTTTATTTCTTCCCTAACCCATTGGTGACTCAGTTGAGCATTATTCAGTTTCCATGAGATTGTAGGTTTTCTGTAGTTTTTGTTGTTGTTGAAATCTAACTTTAAACCTTGGTGGTCTGATAGAACACAGGAGGCTATTCCAATTGTTTTGTATCTGTTGAGATTTGCTTTGTGGCCAAGTATGTGGTCGATTTTGGAGAAGGTTCCATGGGGTGCTGAGAAGAAAGTATATTCTTTTTTGTTAGGATGGAATGTTCTGTAGATATCAATTAAGTCCATTTGGGTCATGACATCAGTTAAGTCCTTTATTTCTCTGTTAAGTTTCCATTTAGGAGATCTGTCCAGTGGTGAAAGTGGAGTGTTGAAGTCTCCCACTATTAATGTGTGGGGTTTTATATGTGGTTTAAGCTTTAGTAGTGTTTCTTTTACATATGTGGATGCCCTTGTGTTTGGGGCATAAATGTTCAGAACTGAAACTTCCTCTTGGTGGATCCTTCCTGTGATGAATATGTAATGCCCTTCTAGATCTCTTTTGATTGATTTTAGTTTGAAGTCTATTTTGTTGGATATCAGGATGGCTACACCCGCTTGTTTCTTAAGACCATTTGATTGGAAAGTCTTTTCCCAGCCTTTTATTCTTAGGTAGTGTCTATCTTTGTATTTGAGGTGTGTTTCTTGTATGCAACAGAAAGATGGGTCCTGCTTTCGTATCCATTCTGTAAACCTGTGTCTTTTTATAGGTGAATTAAGTCCATTGATATTAAGAGATATTAATGACCAGTGGTTGTTCATTCCTGTTATTTTTTGGTGGTAGTGTGTCTGTATTCTTATCTTTGGGGTTTACTGCTGTGGTGTTATCTATTGCCTGTGTTTTCAAGGGTGTATCTGAATTCCTTGGGTTGGAATTTTCCTTCTAGTGCTTTCTGTAGGGCTGGGTTTGTGGATAAGTATTGTTTAAATCTGGCTTTGTCTTGAAATGTCTTGTTCACTCCGTCTATGATGATTGAAATTTTGCTGGGTATATTAGTCTAGGCTGGCATCCATGGTCTCTTAGTGTCTGCATTACATCTGTCCATGTTCTTCTGGCTTTCAAAGTCTCCATTGAGAAATCGGGTGTTATTCTGATGGGTTTGCCTTTATAGGTCACTTGGCCTTTTTCCTTTGCTGCTCTTAATATTCTTTCTTTATTCTGTATGTTTAGTTGTTTAATTATTATGTGGCGAGGGGACTTTTTTGGGGGGTCTAGTCTGTTTGGTGTTCTATAGGCTTCTTGTATCTTCATTGGCATTTCCTTCTTTAAGTTGGGAAAGTTTTCTTCTATGATCTTGTTGAATATATTTTCTGTGCCTTTAAGTTGGTATTCTTCTCCTTCTTCTATCCCTATTATTCGCAGGTTTGGTCTTTTCATGGTGTCCCAGATTTCTTGGACATTTTGGGTCATGAATTTGTTGGCTTTAGTGTTTTCTTTGACTGATGAATCTATTTCTTCTACCTTATCTTCAACGCCAGAGATCCTCTCTTCCATCTCTTGCATTCTGTTGGTTATACTTGCATCTGAAGTTCCTGATCGTTTACTTAGATTTTCTATTTCCAGCATTCCCTCTGTTTGTGTCTTCTTCATTTTTTCTATCTCCCTTTGCAGGTCTTGGACCTGTTTCATTGCTTTTTCATGGCTTTCTTTCAGTGCTTTATTGTTTTCTTCCAGGACTTTATTGTTTTCTTCTAATTTAATTGACCTTTCCTCTAGGTTTTTACAGCGTTCTTGCCATTTTTTTGTCTGTTCCTCTATATAAGACTCTACCTTCTTCATGATGTTATTCATAAGGCTGTTTTCTTCTGCTTCTTCCATTTTTTGATGATTAGTTCTAGATGTTGGAGGAGGGCTAGGTTCTGGTGATGCTGTATTGCTCATCATTTTGTTGTATGTACTTCTGCCTTGACGTCTGCCCATCTCCTTGTGCTCGATCTTGGTCTTATCCGTGCACTTGGTGTAGAAAGAGCTGACAGATTTGGGAAGTCTCTCTCTCTTGTCCAGATGGGACTCTCTTGCCCAGATGGGAAGTGCGAGGCAGGTTGGGAGCTGTTGTCCAGATGGGAAGGCCGAAGCAGGATGGGAGTTATTGTCCAGATGGGAAGTCTGAGGCAAGATGGCAGCTCTTTGTCCAGAAGGGAAGTCCAGGGCAGGATGGGAGCTTTGTCCAGAAGGGAAGTCCGGGGCAGGATGGGAGCTGAGGCCGGTCTCTAAGTCTCAGGAAGTGGCGGAGGTCTCCGGGGATTTTGGATTTGGGGGCAGGGCTTGGAGACTGCAGGGAATCTTGGAGAAGGGGGGGCTTCCCGGTAGGGGTGGGGGTAGAAGGGAGCCTGCCCGCTGGCCAGAATCTGGGGCCAAGGTGAGCAGGTCTTCCCAGGGGTGGCTGGCGCCCAGGGATGGGATCTAGGGTAAGGGCGGGCACTCATCTTTGTCCAGAAGGGAAGTCCAGGGCAGGATGGGAGCTGGGGCCGGTCTCTAAGTCTCAGGAAGTGGCGGGGGTCTCAGGGGAGTTTGGATTTGGGGGCAGGGCTTGGAGACTGCAGGGAATCTTGGAGAAGGGGGGCCTTCTCGGTAGGGGTGGGGGTAGAAGGGAGCCTGCCCGCTGGCCAGAATCTGGGGCCAAGGTGAGCAGGTCTTCCCAGGGGTGGCTGGCGCCCAGGGACGGGCACTCACCTTTGTCGAGACTTTCTTTTCAGTAGAGAAAAATATAGGAAACAGAATGTTAAGATTAGGGTCTCAGGTATCGTCAATATTTCTCCAGAAGTCAAAGACTGTTCATGGTACTACACACTTTGTGGTGATAAGTAGACTCACTTCTAAAACACTCTAACAGGAGGGAGGATGTCCATTGTTCTAGTATAGTAGGTCAGTGTTAAAGTTAAAGATCATTCTTATTTACATAAATAATGTACTTATTACTGTTATTATTATTGGGAGAGAGATCTCAACTGTAAGATTCTACAGAAGCCTTAAATCTAAAATGAGTTAATTTTTTATTGATTTGGTGCAATGTTGTAAAAAAGAGAATTTACAAAGGATAAGAATGCCATGTCCAGTGTCCCATTTTACCTATGAATTTACATGAGAGCATGGAGCTAGGGGGATCCTTTTCAATGTTGCAGTCTCAATCTGTTGACTTTTTATGAAGACTAATAAATCCTAGTGCATTTGGCATCCTAAAGTGAGGAGAATGTAGGAAGTTAGAAAACCCATTATGACTGTACTGTGTAGTGGAGGGAAGTACAGTAATGATCTCTCTCTGCTCCCTCCCAAGCAATGCTGACATTACCTGAAGTAGAATTTGACCAATTTTCAGATCAGGAAGACGAAGAATAAGCAGAAATGTAAACATGTGAAAAAGTTCTGATTCCTTGAAATAACTCCTTTCCGAAATCAGAGTGGCTTGGCTAATCACCTTATGGTGAGTGATGTGCAAGACAGGCTTCATGACTCTGTATCTGTACTGATTCACCACCCGACTTCCACTGGTGCAGAAGCCATGGAGGGAAAATGGAATTGACATAAGGTGTGGGGAGAAATCTCTGCATTTGCTTCTTGCTTATAGCATCCCATAAGAAATTAGGCACTTGAAAACTTTACTTCTGGCAAATCTGCATAATTTTCTTCAAAATTATTATCTTCCTTTTATTGACATCTATGGGGAACATGCTGCATCCTGAACCATGAAAGGTTCCAAGTGTTGGTTTATAAATAGAAGTCACTGACATACTGATATGCTAATTCTTATGGAACTACAAAGAATTGGAGATAAGACATCTCAAATGGAAAGATGCTTACAAACTCTAGTGAATTTTCAGGAAAAGATAATTAAATTCAGAAAAAGAATGAAGTGCTATTACATAAGGTTGGGATTATTGACATAGAGAATATATAAAATACATTTTATATAAAATACAATGCATGCCCAAGTAGAATGTGCAATGCAGACCTCAATATACTTCCCATGGAAGGACAATCACAGCATCTTTGTAGAACCAGAAACTTATGGCTGAAATGCTCTAGAAAGATGCTAATCTCTTGGTCTGGAGAGACAGGTCAGCTATTAAGAGTACTTGCTGTTCAGAAGACTGGAGTCCAGTTCCCAGCACCCATGTCTAACAGCTCACAAACAGCTGCATCTCTAGATCAGAGAATCCAATAACCCCAACTGGCTTCTGAAGGTACTCCCGTACACATGCACAAACAAACACAGACAAACACACATATACATAAACAGAAAATAAAATAAAACCTTAAGTAGATGCTATCCCTTCCATCATTCTTTATGATTATTTCTGTGAAGTTGAACTTATTAATGCGTGTGTGTCAGGCACGTGTTTTATTCAATGACAAAGTATTTTTAAATCAAATTGGGTGTAGGAGAATGAATATAGGATTCTGCATTCTAGCATAAAGAAGATTGTAGATGTAACCATCTTGTTAAATAAGAAACAGAGCCAAATGCCAAGAGGTCAGAGCAATAGCTAACAGCTGAGACTAAAAACCTTACCCTTCGCTGCCACTGTTGTCCTACCTCTCTGTAAGAGAGCTACTTTCTGTGTGTTTGTCCTTTTTATTGACTTTTTGTTCTGCCTTCTCATTGGTTGTAAACCCAACCACATGACCTCCTCGTCACTGCCCATCTATGGAGACCTCCAGGTCTTCTATGGTTGGTATTGAGATTAAAGGCATGTGTCTCCATGCTGGTGGTATCCTTAAACACACAGAGATCTGCCTGTCATGTGATCAGGATTAAGGGCGTGTGCTACCACTGCCAGACTTCTGCTATGGCTTGCTATTAGCTCTGACCCCCAGGCAACTTTATTTATTAGCATACAAATACAACCACATTTCAGTACAAATAAAATATCACCATAGAAGATGGTATGTGGAAGTAAGGTGAGCTGATTATAGAAGGCTGATGTGAATGGGACAGTCTGGAAAGGAACTGGTGAAATGGACAGTTTCATACTCCAGGAACCTGAAGGACACTCAGGTAGAAACAGGAAAAGCAAGCATATCTTACAGGAAGAAGAGAAAGAAACTAATGGATGGTCATGAACTACAATTTCATATTATTTATATAAAATAAAACAAAAAATGTTAGTTATTATGGAAATGCAATCTAAAATATCATAGCATTCTCACAGATAGTCAATACTTAATGAACATTCTGAATGATTACCTATATTCATATGTTACAAATAAATATTAAATAATTATAGGTATGTACATATAGATATGTGTACAAATATATATTTATAATTAATTCATTATGGATCACAAGCTATAGGATTTACAAGGAGTTCTACTCAAAATAGCAATATTGTACTGATACCTTAATCATTTTACTTATAAGGTAAAATCTCTAAATAATGAGTCATACTTAGTGAGTGACATTCTCAGGCTTTTGTCATCAAGGAAATTTTCTGGAATTCTGTCTTTGGGTGCTTATAGCCTAGACATTCGCATTTCCAGTGACAGCTGCTGTGTCCCTAACTTTTCAGCCACAGTGTCAAAACAATGAGACACAAAGTTTATAAAACAGACATCTCAGTGTTTGTACCAAATCTAGCACCTCAGCTTTGCATGTGTTACAGGGAGGAAATGTCTATGGAAGGATTTTGATTTGACAGGAACATTCTCATTGCTTATCCATTCCAAGTCCAAAACAATCTAAGGGTATTCTACTGAATGAATATAATTTGAGTTTATTCTAATATTAACTCTACAGAAATGTTCATTAATTTAATAGTCAATGCAGCTTTAATTAATAGTGAGAGTTGCACGAAACTTCAAAACATATTTTGGCTGGTAATACAAATCACAAAGGCAAATTATTTTAGTGTTTCAGATTCTTACTATCAAGAAATACATTTTCAAATGAATTCTATAGAAAATATTTAAGTTGACTCAGATGTGGTTAACAGTATAGAACATTTCCTTCAGTTAAACATCTAAACGTTCAGTGGTTTATTTGGTTTCTATTTCAAGGAAGTGCAATGGGCCCTGTAATCTTTTCCATTGCCTTTGTTATGTAGGAGAAAATCTGTAAGTTCACCTGTATGTAGTCACTGTGTTCATGTTCTAAACTCTCCTTTTTACCTTTCTTTGTTTCCTTCCAACAAACAATTTTGTTTGAGAGGGTTACACCCTCTCAAACATTTATGGGAGAGGGAAAAACATAAAAGCACAAAATCTTCCTCAGGGCTACTTTCAAATGGGTTTAGATCTTCCCAAATTGATTAAGCAGAGAAGCTGTGCAGTTACTTTACATTTCTTCCTAGTACTCTTTCAGGATTTTCCTTTTAAAATCTGGATTTCATTCCTAGTCCTATAATTTCTTTCTTGGCATTTACCTTGGTGTGTCTCACATTAAAATATGAAACTTCACATTTGATAGCTTTTCTAGTGTTATAACACTGCAGCGAACACTATTTTGATTTTTTACCTCCTTCTCTGTACCACACTTCACTGCATCTTTAATTAATTAGGAGACAAACCTCCAGTCATAACTTTGAGAGATTTTTCTGATTAGGTTAATTGACATGGAAAAACTGCCCTCAGTGACATCTAGTCGCTCTTCTTCAGGAGTCCATCAGACCTTAGAGCAGGATTAGGATGATTAAGCATCACTGTCACAGACTGAACAGTCACTGAATCTCAGCTTCTCCATTGTGAAGATAACCATGGATGGACCAATAAATCGTATGCAATGAGCCAACATCTAATAAATCTTCCTTTTAATATGAATGTATTCTATTAGTTCTGTTCCTATAGAGAACCCTGATTAAGACAAAATACAGTAACAAAAGTGTTTTTATAGAAACAGAATTGTTAGGGTAAATATATGCAGGAGACCTGCTAGTATCTGTTTCTAGTTCTTCAACTTCATGAAATCTAGAGTTGCTAAAGACTTCCCTGTGAGGGTGAAACGCACTGAAAACCTATGACTGGAACTATTTAAAGAACCAGAGAAGACAGATTTGTTTGATAGTTCTGATGTCTCTTGTGAGGAACAAGACATTCATTGACTATGTAAAGTTTTTGAGCATTTATGGAAAAGTAAGGAATAACATGTTGCTGGTTTTTGCTTCCAACATCTGAGGCTAAAGTAACAATCAAATGAGATTGGAGATAAAATTTCTAAGCTTCCCATGCACATAGACAATCAAAAGTTTTCTAAAAGTGACTTAGAGTAGATTTTTCTTTCCAATATCCAGATGACTCAAGTTATCAAAAGTTAAACTGGAACTCTCATCATGACTGTCTGACCAAAATTAATTTCAGGCCTCTGGAGTTAAGCCATTCATAGTGTTTCTTAGTCTCTCTTTTGGTGAATGAGTGTTTGAAGCTCTGTTTTTTAACTACTCTAATTTTCCAGATGATTGACCTGTTTAGGATCCAGTCTTTGAATAATTCACTGTTTATACTCAAATGTGCTATCAGTTGCAGTCCAAGTGCAAATGAAGAAATATGCTCAGGAAGAAATCTACTGTATATTTGAAGATTCTCAGAGCCAATCTTCAGGAGTCTTGAGCTGGTGGCTAGAACTTTATCTCAGGCAACAGGTATTGGTGGACTTGATAATGTGAATTGTAGCAACACTTTAATGTTATGCTAGAGAAAGGGCCACGTATGTATAGCAAGGATGTGTGGAGAAGCAAGGGGGGGGGTTTAGTTGGTTGTGGGAATCAAGGTGCTCTTACTAACCATGGGGTTCAATGGCTCTCAATGGGGGTGCATGGAGATAGCAGCATAAGTTGCTCATGGCAACCTTAAAAAAGGGCTCTGGGTAGGGCTCAGTGAGGCAGGTATTGAACATATATTCCTCAGGTAGATGGAGGGAGTAAGTGAAGTTGTGGTTGTAAGTGTAGTTTCCCTTCCTAGAAATGGATAGTCTTCAGGTAGCAGGGATGGGTGCAGTTGGGAGCACCAGTCTAGTGTCTGCCTTGAAAAGTTGACTATACATTTATTTTTAATATTTAGAAACTTATTTTATATGCTGATAGTAACCAATTTTATAAGAAAATGGGGGAAATAATTCATAGTTATTTAAAATAATTATTATTGAGCTGTGGAGGAAAATTATTTTGAAAAAAAAAACATTACAATGTTTTCACATGAGACTGTACCTAACAACACAGGAAGAAATTTATCCCTGCTGAATATTATCCAGAAAGCCCAGGTAAGAAGACTGCTTCCCTGCAGTGTGGATGGGAGTGCATTACATGGAGGTAGGTCCAGAAATGCCTTACGTTCATTATTGGAATACATTGAGCAGTCATATATCCGAACATTACACATATATTTTTAATAGTTTATTTTAGCATCGTTGTTTAACATAAATGGAAAGTGATGGCATATGCAGTCAGCATAATATTTTCTCAAGAAGTTGTTGAAAAATTAAAAAAATAATATTTGAAAGAAGTAACAGGAAACTGTTTGAAGTATATCCTTTTCTTCAATGATAGAATGAAAACCAAATACAGAAAGCTTGGTCAGAATAAATTTGCAAACTGATTTAATTTATTTCCCACAAAACAAAACCCTTACAGTATATCTGATAACTTCATGATTATTTATTTCTCTCTAAACTGGCCGTATTCATTGTCTGGATTTTTTCTAAATATTCTACCCAGAAGTTTAAAACTTGATAGAACAAGTTTTGTAGCAGCTATACTTAAGCCAAAGGGGGTGAGGGCAAGAACAAAAGAGAGGTGAATAGTAGGATAAAAGGGAAACTACTCAGGGCATGGAAACAGCAGGTGTTCTAATTATGGAGGTGAGAGGAAGATAAAAATACAAGAGTGAGAAAGAGGGTAAAATAACAGTTTGGGTATCTAAAAAATTCACAAAGAATCATACTATTAACTATCTACCCAAAAAATCTATGAACACCTAAGTCTGCTACAAATATATAGTTCAATGAAATTTTCCTACCTGGGCTGACAGTGTTCCCTCCAAAGGCCAAAGAGTATCTAACAAAATCTCTAACACCAGGCATGGGAAGCCCTCATTTGGGTTACTGATCAAGGTTGTCCAAGAGTCTCCCCAAACATTAAGAACTATTGCTATTGCTCTTGGCTGCCCACCAGGGTGGAATGTAAATTGTTATTGTTCAGAAACCACTCCATTGAGCTGGAACTGAACTGAATGTTTCCTCCATAAGGATTAGCTTTCATGGTTCCAGAAGGTGCCCTGCAAGTTTCAAACGCAGAAAAGCAACCATCTGGGTCACCTGTGTTAGCATGCAGACTTACTTCTTGGAATCCTGGCCAAAAAGCAAATAATGCCCTGGCCTGCCCAGCATCCTGTCCTCATCTTACATAAAGCCCACTTTAAGAGAAAGGTCCTCCTCCCCCCTCTCTCTTTCTCTCTATTCCCACAAGGTGTGCACCTCCTCTCTCTCTCTGTCTCACTCTCTCTCTCTCCCTCCCTCCCTCCCCTTTCTCCTTCTTTCCATTCCCTTCTCCCTTCCCCAATAAACTTTCTATATGGACATGTATCTGCATGGTGTGAGTAACTTGACACTGAGCCACGCAGCAACCTGCAGCCACATCTGCACGATGATGTGTCAGGTTTTCCTTGGGTAGTAATGGAGTGCTCTGTTGAAGGAACAAATTTTACTGCATAATATGATATTCTAATCAATAACATATCTTCTTAACATATCAACATAGAGTGCATACTTTGTGTTTATATCATGTACAATTTACTCATGTAAATGGGCTTTAACCCTTTGGAATATAGTTATAAATGACACTTAAAATCATTAAAAAATATGTATAAAAACAAACTAATTGATAACAAATCTTCTTGTAAAACTTTAAAATTTCTGCTTAATAACATTCTAAGTTTTAATATAATTGATACTAAATTATATATTCCTTAACATATTGAGCTGAACCAATTCCAACGTAACATATTCTTGGAAAGTACACATTATTCATCTTGATGAATCTGGAAAAAATAGGGAATAATGTACATTAATTTAGAATTAAAGACAAAAGCAACATGATTCATTTTAATTGAAGAATCAACATATGTAATGATTAAGAGAAAAATATGAAAGTCATGTTCACTTTGTGCTTACTTTTGAAAATAATATATAATTCAGAATATGAAGTTAAATGATTAAATACAATTACTAAAAATGCATAAAATAGTTTCACTTAAAATTTTTAATGAAAATAAAGAACACTTAGATTGTAGTGCATGTCATCAAGGTTTGATACAGCCTTGGACATGTTAGTGAAATGATGTGGAGATCTGCAAAGTACCTTGGCTTTTTATACATGAGAACACAATAAGAACACCCATAATGTGATGGCTAGAACTTTGATAATGCTACCAATAACATTCTTTCTAGAAGGAGAGAGGTAGGATTACCAGACCCTCAACTGAGATTGCAGCCATTCACTCACTATTGTCCATCACTTGCCATGTTCTTCATTGGGAGTACCTGTTTTTATAGGAAATCCAAGTTAAATTAAGGCACTTACGTTTCTTGTGTGACATCATTGTTCATACTAATGCAGGCCTTCCTGGCCAAGCAGATACTTTTTGAGTAACCTGTAATCCTGTAAATAACCCATTGGCTCACCATCCTGGAACCAGATAGAATTTTACTTTGCTTGGTGGAGAATTATAAAGGTCTGAATGTTCATTTGCAGCAGGAAAATCCATGCACCTCCTCAGAGTGGTTGTTTTATATATGATTTTACAGAATTTATCTTGTTGTCTTATCAGTGACAAAATGATATGAGCGAGGCAAAAATAACTTGGAAAATGCATAGCCTTTTAAAGGACATAAATTCTTCTTCCATAAATATCTTTTTTCTTCTTGGAGTCACACGTCTTTTTTGACATTGTGATTTGATTGTGAGGAAACTGAGGATTGACAATGAATTAAACAGGGGACTTGGTATCTCAGGAACACTTGGAAAAATCAGAAAGTACTTTACTTCCCAACTCAAGTAGTAACACAAAAACACAGCAACTTGGCAGCCAAGTTTACTGGGTAAAATTATCATTTTTATTTCTTTATATTGCTGTCATTTCTTCTTAAAAAGCACAATGCCATAATATTCTTTGCATACCCAATAAAATGAATATATTGAGAATCCTTAATGATAAATAATATTGCCAGTACTAAAGCACTGAATTAATCTTAAGAGCTTATATAGTTCATGCAACAAATTACAAATTTTGAACAATTTCCTAGTATTTCAGAGTTTCACAAAAATAAGTTAGAAAAATATGGTAGAAAATGAAACACGAAAGCATTTATGTAGTTAGGTAAAAGAAAACAAAACCACAGAGAATGCAAAGTTTTTATATATGACACAGTACACTGCCTTTCATGATCCACAGGCATTCTTTTTTTTTTTTTTTTTTTGGTTTTTTTTTTTTGAGACAGGGCTTCTCTGTGTAGCTTTGCGCCTTTCCTGGAACTCACTTGGTAGCCCAGGCTGGCCTCGGAGCCCCGGCTGGCCTCGAACTCACAGAGATCCGCCTGGCTCTGCCTCCCAAGTGCTGGGATTAAAGGCGTGTGCCACCACCGCCCGGCTATCACAGGCATTCTTAAGATTGTTTTAGTGTATCATCCTCTTCCTGGCCACCAAGAAGTACGAAATGTATTTTGAATGGTGTAGACAGGGGATAAAACAACTGAAATGACCAGCAATAAAGGAATCAAAATCATTTCTGAATATGGTAGAAGCCGATTAAGAAGGCACAGCAACCAAACAAACACCTCACTGAGAAAAATCTTCACCCCAAACAGTTGCTTTTCAACCACTGTTTTTCAGCTTTTAACTGCAGTCCTGGTGGTTCACGGATGCAAGGATGTGAGGACAGCCAATTCCGAGCACTTTTAATAGTACAAATGACTCCTTACCTTATTCTCACCTAGTTTTTAACTTCTCAAATGACCACTGGTTATCTTGACTGCCTCCAAAATTGGTGGGGAGTAACAGGAACCCTAATGAAGATAGAATAACAAATTGAAAATCATTAAAATAACTTTGGGCTCTGCAGTATGTGAGAGAGGAAATAACCTGTGACAGGAGACCTCTGACAAAAAGTATCATGCTGATTGCACCCCTGCCCTTTACCAGGATATATCTTTGGTAACTTTCTTGCTGTAATTACTGGTTTCTGTGTGAAGATTAAAGTGAATGTGAATACAAATAAAAAGAAAGAAAAAAAGAAGAAATACAAAAGTACTGAGAAGAAACAGAAGTGGGTTTCTCGGTGACACGAAAAAAGTTAAAAACATCAGGTGAGGATAGAAGAGACGCACGGATATAGTGGTATTCTATTTGTACTGAAATGTGATTTTATTTGTATGTTAATAAATAAAGTTGCAAAGAGGTCAGAGCTATTAGCAAGCCATAGCGAAAGCCAGGGCGGTGGTGGTCCACGCCTTTAATCCCAGCACTTGGTAAGCAGAACTAGGTAGATCTCTGTGTGTTCAAGGATACAGCCAACATTGGAGACACACGCCCTTAATCTCAATACCAACCATAGAAAACCTGGAGGTCTATACAGACAGGCAGTAATGAGGCAGTCACGTAGTTGGGTTTACAACCAATGAGAAGGCAGAACAGAACTCTTATTTAAAGCACAGGAAGTACTTCCTTTTCGGAGAGGTCTCTTGGCGGGAGAGGCTAGCTGGCGGAAAGTGGTAAGATTCTTAGCTCTGACCTCTTGGGCTTTCATCCTTACATTGGCTCTGTGTTTCTTATTTAATAAGACGGTTGGTTACATCTACACACGGATGTAGTGATTTCATGTCTGCAGGAATGCTGGGAGCATCCAAGTTTCTGTTTGGTCATCTGGTTAACAAAGTCTTCTTCTACATAGAAATTATTTGAAAGAGCTAGAGATTTGTCCATTTTCTAAAGCTCAATAAAAGCACATGGAATAAAATAAAATATAGGATAATGACCCAATAAAAAAAGTAGAAAATCACAAGAGACAAATCATAAGTAAACCTATGTTTCAACATTACCAAAGCCTCTACAGCAACTGGCTCTAATTTGTTTACTAAATAAAATACAAAAAGAATAACCACAAAAAAAGAAAGAAAAGAAAAGATTCAGGGAGATGGTTCATGAACAAAGAATGTCAGTGAAAACAGAGCAATTATAAAAAAACAATCAAAGAGACATTCTAAAGCTGAAAATTATACTAACTGAATTTAAAAATTCAATATGATTTTGAACAAAAAAATAAATCTGCAGATTTGAAGGTAGGTCACTTGAAATTATATCAGTTAAGATAAAAGAATCAGGAAAACAGAATAATGTTTCTATAACATCTTATTGTCAGGTAGATGAATGTATATGCACTATTGATATCTTGCAAAAGAGATTGTAAAGACAACATGTCAGCAGCATATTTAAAGAAACAGTAACAGAATATGCTCTGTATTAAAGAAAATAATTGTGTATGTAAAAAAAGAAAAAAAGCCAGACAAGAAACCTAATAAACACTAAGATGACAAACTCTGAATATTACAAACTGAGATACACTTTAATCAAACTGTCAACATTGAAGAACAGCTAGGGAATATTGAAGTGAGCAAGATGGAAGCAATTCAATACATATTAAATGTGTCTTATACATTTACAAGAATATAAAAAAATCCAGTAGAAATTGCTGAGAGAACATAAGAAAGTGCTTCATTTATAGTGATAAAAATGGCAAAAAGAGATCTGTCATCAATAGTACTGTTTCCTCATAATGTAGTCACTAAGCCAAACAGAAACAGAAAATTTTTCAGTTGATCAAAACTTGATTTTTGGTTTTAATTATGCAAGAAAATAGGACAGTGGTGTTTGTACATATTTTGGGGACAAGCAACCACAGGAAGTGTTCAAGCAAACTCTGAGTCTTTAAGTCAGGCTGTTCAGTGATGGTGTTCTACACAAAACCAGTCTATGAATCCGGCTGAGAGGTCATTCCTTCCACAGACTCTTCCCTGTACTCATAGAGGGATGGAGAGAGAAAATAAGAGAAAGGATGAGGACTACTAGGAACAGAAAGAGGAAGAGGAAGAGAAAAGGAGAAGGATGAAGATGGGGAAGAAGACATGCAAGAGGAGAAGAAGTAGGGGAGAGGAAAGGGGTGCAAGGAGACAAACAAGACAGAGTAATCACCTATACTCAGCTCACACACACACACACACACACACACACACACACACACACACACACACA
>CABHPH010159970.1:0-26767 GCA_902168325.1 Peromyscus nudipes | reverse complement strand
ACACACACACACACACACACACACACACACACACACACACACACACAATAATAAAAGGAGTCAGTTTATTAGTTGAAACAAGATCTATAGAAAATAACTTGAAGCTGCATGAAATGATAAAATCCCCCAGTACATCTAAATGTATTTTAAAGATTACAACCTGTGTTAGTTTAGTTCATAGCTCATGTTATTTTTCTTAAATTTAAGACTTAAGGCATTACAATGTACATTCTAAATTACCAGGCAGATAGGGTATACATATGGTTTTGTTTACACTTCAGGAAAATAAGAGGAGTACAGTGCTTTGAACAGAGTTGTGGTCTGCCATCAAAGGACGGCTGTTATGAGTTTAAAGCAAATTATCATAACATTAATATATTTTACCTCATCTCTAATATTCCCACAAGGACATTCAAGGAAAAGAGAGGAGCCAAAACATTTCACCATAAAAATCAACTGCAAAGAAAGGTTTGCAGAAAAGAAATGTTGCAAAAATATTGTAACATTCAGGAATTAATTGATAACCAGGAAAAAGTAGATTCTCCTTATGTGTATTTACTTTCACTATAAATTTATCAAATTCTGTTAATGTCTGAATTTCCCCTACAAAATATTTTGCTGTAATCTAATTATAGTATTGTGGGTTTGGAGGAGGGGCCTTTGGAAGTCATTAGATAGTGCAGGCAGAGTTCTTGGGAATGGAATTAGTGGCCTTAGAAATAACACAAAATCCCACAGTTGCCTGTTCTTGAACCAGGCTATATCTCTTAGCAAGACAGTGAATTCTAACCAAGAACTAAGGCAGCTGGTTGCCAGATCTCAGATTCACAGAACAGGAAAACATATTTTGTGTTGAATCAGAATTTGTAGATTATTCAATAACTGTACTTTGTCTTCAAAAACATTGTGCATGTACATGGCAAAAGATGCCAGTGCAGTATTGTTGTTCACCTCACAGCAAAATCAACTTAAAAAGAATCAAAGGCTTAAGCAAATACCTCTGGCTATAAAATTCAAAGTTGGAAGCAGAGAGGGGTTTTATAAAAATGATTATGGTACACAAGTGTCCCCTTAGCATAGCAGCTGCTCCAATTTGCTTCCTTGTTTTTGTGACAAAATACTGATCAAAAACTACTTGGAGAGGGAATGTTGTATTTGAACTTAATATGTCCAGATCGCAGTCTATCATTAAATGTAGTCAGGGAAAGAACCCAAGAGCAAACTGAAGCAGAGACCATGGAAGAATGCTGCTTACTGTCTTTCTCTGTGGTTCATGCTTGGATAGTTTTCTCACACAGACATTCCAAGGAATGGTACCACTTCAATGTGAAGGACCCTTCTACATCAATACCAGTCAAGACAATTCTCAACAAATGTTACCACAAACACATATTATCAAGTGACCTCTCCAATTGAAGTTCCCTCTTTTCCAGGTGCCTCCACATTGTGTCAAGTTTACAATAAAAATCAGCCAGCATGGTAGCATCGCCATCTTAATCACAAAAGCTGTGACTACCTAGCTAAGACACTAAATATCAAGCCATTTGATGTTACATAAAAGGTTTGGGGTATTGAAGGTCAGTAGACCCTCACTGGAGATTCTGGTCACTCATTTCCTCAAATTCTACATCTTTGTTATATGCAAATCTGCCTGAATTCCACAAAGTCTCCTGAGATGCTATAGTGTATAGTAGATCAAAGGTTTTGTGAAAGAGGACTCCATCTATGTCATCCTAAGAAGTCGTTCATATTGAGACGAGACTGTTTGGTGATGTAGCTGTTTTGGTGACACTGACATACCATGTCATTTATATGGTAATTGTTCACCAATTTACTTACAACACATTAAATTCATTGATTCACCAACTTAGATCTGAGTGGAATAACTCCTTTGGTCTGATTTAGTAATCTGTCTTGTTTCATGTCTCCTTAGGAATATATCATGCATACTAGGTGGTGGTGGCACATGCCTTTAATCCCAGAACTCAGGAGGCAGAGGAAGGGAGATCACTGAGTTCAAGGCCGGCCTGGTCTACAGAGTGAGTTCCAGTATAACCAGGGCCAGATAGGGAAACCCTGTCTCAAAAAACCACACACACACACACACACACACACACACACACACACACAAAGGAATAGATCATGCAACAATGGCATACACACCAAGATAAACAAAATTGATATGTATTTATGTACATTGATACAAATTTAAGATTATTTTTGTTAGAATATATTGTACCTACTTGCTAATCTTGTTCAAGTTATTGAACCTATACATCTCATTTAACAATGTAATGCAAAATTCTCTTCCTTGAAAGTTATTATTACCTACTATTTGGGATAATAAGGAAATGCTGGTTAGTAATTAGTCATCAATTACAATCGAACTTGTAGTCATATTACATATGTTATCAAGGTCAAAGAGAGATATATTTTAAATAGACAGGTCGTCTTCAAACATTTCAGAGACCGACAGAATATGGTATTTAAGATGTTTTAATAACATAGGTTCTTTTTTTTTTTAATAACAATGAGACATGTCTGCTCCTGGCAGCACTAATCTACTTTAGAGCAGATGATGGACATTGAAGAAACTCCATATGGAGTTTACTTTTTTTGTGGCAAAAGTTAGCCTCTGGGCAAGAAAGTGCCCTTGTCTCGACTGCTGACAGTATGCTGTCCAAATTGGACAAGCAGGACGCAAAAGAAAGAACTGCCAAACCTTGCCAAGACAAGGTAGGACAACAGCCCTTCAGAATATCCTGCTTCACAGAAAAGTCTGTCAGATATGTTATGTCTTTAGGCCAAAGATGGATGCCCCAATGTTGCAGAGGAACCTTGGGTGACAATATAGATAGCTAGCTGTTTCTGTTATTTCCACATTTTTTTGGAAGTCACTTGCTTGCACTTTCTGCTTACTCAGGTAACATTATTTCCTTCTCAGGTCTCTGATGGGGTTGAATACATTATAGGTGTAGTTATAGTTCCTTGTTGCCAAATTCAGAAAAGAAATTCAATAAAGATGTGTAAAGTGCATAGGGTTGAGAGACATTAAAAGATACTTTGGTAATGCAAATTAGAATAGAAAGCAAATTAGAATAGTCCAACCTTTTGGACTCACCAAAATAGGATAGACAGTGGGGTATTTTTCTCTGAATTTGTCAAATGTTTATGGACTAGACATTGTTGATGTATTTATAGCCTGTATATATTGTATATAGTTATTGTACTTATTGTATATAGGTTTTCTTACTTTAGTTATGGCCTTCTTTTTCAATTTTGACAAAAAAAGAGGAAATGTGATATTTTGTTTATGCTCTAACAAATAAAGCTTGCCTGGATATAGAGATCAGAGCTAGCCACTAGTTAATCATAGAGGCCAAGCAGTGGTGGCACACACTTTTAATCCTAGCACTTGGGGGAAAACAGCAGGACGATCAGGACGATCGGGAGTACCAGGCCACCATGGGCTACAAAAGATTGATCCAGTTTAAAAGATAAACAGAGCCAGGAAGTAGAGGCTCATGCCTTTAAGCCTTTAATCCTAGCACTAGGGAGGATCATGCCTTTGATTCCAGCACTAGGGAGGTGGAGAAAGCAATATAATGCAGGAGGACACAGGATTTTTTTGCTCTGAGGATTCCATAGAGCTAAGAAGTCTCTCTAGTAGCTGGATCCTTTACTTCTATGATCTTCCAACATTTACCTTGATATCTGACTCCAGGTTTTTATTATTAAGACCATTTAGAATTTGAGCTACATCTACTACATCCGTCATAGTTACTGTTCTGTTGCTGTGAAGAGACTTCATGACCATAAAAACTTATAGAAGAAAGTCTTTAATTGGGGGGGTTCTGAAACCTCAAAGCCCACTCCCAGTAACATACCTCCAATAAGAACGTACCTCCTAATGTATCCCAATGGGTTTCAAAACCCAGTGACTAAGCATTCAAACATATGAACCATGAGAATGGGGACCATTATCATTTAAACTACCACAATTTCAAAGAAAAAAGTTCTAAATAACTAAACAAATATTTATAAAATAAAAGCTCAATAGATGGAATGAAAGAAGCTCTTTGCAAGACCACTCTCTAATAAGTGATTAATGAATACACCATTACAGTTTTAAGAATAACATAAAAATATAATATAAAGCAGTATGTTAATTTCAAAGAAAGCACATGATGGCAGAGCACTTATTATTCAGGAAATATAGTCAGATATGACAGAAAAATATTAAAATTCTTACTACATGATGATAAAAACTTAAGAATATAATTTATTTATGAAAGAAGTTTTATAGTAAGCAACAAAGGGAAAAATAAAGTTATCAATAACACTAAAGATTGTGATTGCATCTTGGGAGGAAGAGATACAGTGTGAAGAATGTGAAATTCTCATGGAAACTAATTCATGGCCGATACATGGCAAATTGCAGATAAAGTTGTGATCCTGATCCCAACTGAAACATTGATTCTGAATATCATTAGAAAAGACACCTTGTTAGGTTATGAAGGCCAAAAGAATTGTTACTGAATAAAAACTGTTAAAAGACTTCTTATCTTTCTTTAGCAATTGTACGTAATTTAGCTAAATTTGCATATTTTATCTTTCTGTTCAAACTAAAAGCATTTGCATTAATTCATATGCTTTTCTCCTGTTAATATATTTTAATGATTCCATTCTTTAAACATTGTGTTCATATGTGTGTCTGCGTTTGGATATGTGCACCTAAATATAGTTACTCACAGAGGACAGAAGATAGCACCCAATATAGCTAGAGTTACAGGGGCTGTAAGCTGCCCAATATGGGTGCTTCGAAGTACAATCAGACCATCTTTCTAGCTGTTTTTCTGTTCATCATTCAGTAGAATTATTTTGGTATAGTGTATTTTTCATTGAAAATAGATTTTTCTCTCATATAATACATCCCAAACACAATTTGCTCTCACTCTAGTCCACATAGCACTCCTCCACTTCCTCTCTCCCCTAGATCCACTCTTCCTCCATTTTCTCTTCAGAGAAGAGCGATCCTCCAAGAGATGACAGCCAAACAGGACAAAACAGGATACAATAAGACAAGGCAAAAAGTCCTCATATTAAGGCTGAACAAGGCAATCCAATAGAAGAAAAAGAGTCTTAAGAGCCGGCAAAAGGATTAGAGACCCACTGCCTCCCACTGTTAAGAGTCCCACGAAAACACCAAGCTAATAGTTATGGCATATATGCAGAGGACACAATTCAGACCCATGTATTTTTAATCATGTTATATTGATTTTTGTCTAGTGTGATGAACTGGTTTCATTATGACATTCTTATATAAGTGTAACGTGAATGTAGACCATATTCACCCCCACCTCTCACTGGTACCTTGTTGGAGACCAGCTCTGACCTTTCGAAGAGTTCTTGGGGTGAGGAGACAGGAATGAGGGAGTATTAGATAGGAATATAGATGGAGATGAGGAGAAAGAGACACGAAATAGCTTCGTGGGAAGCCTTGGGTCAATACCCAGTTGCCTCAAGTTTAATCATGATAGGCTTTTTATACATCAGCAAGGGGAGGAGCAAAAGACCTCCCCCTTTGAAGGTCAAGGTATAAAGTACCAACAAGTGTAGACCCTTCAAAACACCTCTTAACTCTGCCCTTAGTCAGATCGTTGGGTTATGCAGCCCTGCTGGGTAAAACAAGCTCAGACTTTCTGACCTTGAATAAGGCCTTACTGGAGAGCCTCTGTGGGCCCCACAGTACCCTTTATCAAACAGCCCCCTTTTCACATTTATGAACACGTACATGTGTACACACACACACACACACACACACACACACACACACACACACACGATCTAGATGCAACATTTAAAAGAAAGCTTGTAATATCTGTCATTTTGAGTCTGACTTATTTTATTTAATATGTCAACAATTCCACCTATTTTCCTGTATATGATACCATTTCATTCTTTATGGCTGGATAAAATTCTATTGTGTAAATACACTGTTTTCTTTCTCCATCCATCTGTTGATTGATACTTAGGCTGTAAAACACTGAGACTTAAAAGAAGATTTATTTACTTTTATTTATGTTTATGGGTGCCTTGCCCCATGCATGTCTTTACGCCACTTGTGTGCATTGCTTGTAGAGCTCAGGAGAGGGCATCAGATGCCCTGAAACTGGAGTTACAGACAGTAGTGAGATGCCAAGTAAGTGCAAATCAACTGAAAAATGGATCCTTTGGAAGAGCACCCTGAGCAACCTCTACACCCAGACACTTAGAATTTCAATAAATCTTATGCCAGTTTAAATATATGGTGCAGTTTAGGAAACATAAGATTGCACACTTTCATTTTAGCTTTCCTACAATGCCAGTGTACTTTGGGATTTCTCTTTTATCTGAATGCCAAATACACTGGCGATTGTTTTGTGATTAATTATTCAAGTGTATGGACATTTCCATTCTGTACTGCTCTCTGCATGTTTTGTCTTCGGTGGTCTGTTATCAGTTTACCAACAACTTAGTCCCTCTTAAATTTTGCCATTGACATTTGAATATGTCAGATGGCTTTATTACAAATATGAATTCCATAGTTGGCTTCCTGCTCACATGTGCGTCCCCACAGAAATCCATTGATAATTTAGAGCTCCCTGGAAATTACACAGTTTTTCAACCTTGAAAGCCATCTTGCCTCTGAGTGCATGGTGAAGTTTTGTCACACCTCTGACCACTAATCCTACGGTGGCCACGATGATTAGGCAAATTTTCATTAACATTCAATTTATGCATATTAAGTGAGTTCAATATCTTGAAGAAACTATCTATCTCTTTGTATCACTTTATGATCTATCTGCATATGCCATATACATCAACTTGCATGCAGATATTATAGAGTCTTTGTACATTCCTCTTTCATGTGGCTTCTTTCTCTTAATTATGCAAGCTGAAGTTGATGGCTACTTTAAGAGGTGAGTAAGTAATGCATGTGGATTTTTGCTGATACACAGAGGATGAAGAGGGCTGACTAGCCATTTCTTCCATAAGATAAAGCATTTACCATTTCTAAAATGCAAAGTTGTTGTCACAAGGCACCATCTACGAATAGAGTGTATAGCCTCACCAGGTACCTAACCTCCAGAACCTTGCTCTTGGAGGGAGAGCCTCCATACTAGAGGCAATTTTGTTTTCAATTTATAAATTACTCAGTTATTTTTTTGGTGGATGCTTTGGTTTGATGTTTGTTAGTGTTGTAGCATGAGAAGTTAGTCAAGATAATTTGGCATATGCAGTTTTATTTCATGCCAAAATATGACATAATTATTTAGCATAGAGTGCACCTGGAGTGAACAAGGGAAAATCATAAGTATGTGATCCTCTGCCATAGACAGCCTTGAAGGATAGTAACTATTGTCTCACATATGCACGAAGAAAACATGCATATTTTCCCAGTTGTTAAACTTCATCTGAACGTTAGTGATAATCATGGTGTTTAAAATTCTTCTTTGGTTTGATGAAAACTATAAGAACAACAAAAAATGACTCTTGTAACTCAGATCAGGAAAAGTTAAAGCACAAGTTCCTGGGATTCTTCTAAGGGAGCTGTTTGCCAGTGCCATGCAGTCAAAGTCACTTGCCATGGCAAGCATAGCCGCGCGGACATCATAGGCATCTTGTAGGGGAGAGTGTTGGCAGCCAGAGACACAAGACTCTGGGCCACTTCAATAATGAACAATTTTATTTTCCCCACTGCTGTTTATATATTGGCGAAATAGTTACTAGAGATGGCACTACCAACAGAGCTTAAACAAACAGCATCTTTGACCCCTCATCTGAGTTTTCTGCAGATTTTTTTTCCCTGAAGGACATTCCTACTTGTCCTTATCTCTTGCCAGCAATGTTCCACGGTCATAAGCCACATCTTTTTCAGTATCTGTGGTCAAGTTAGAAACTGTAGACCATCTGGGCCCCAACTGTCTGGGTGCAAAAGAGCCCACTTTAAACTGAGACACAATTCAGAAGGCACAGGATTGAAAATAATCACAGCACAATATGAGTGCAAGGGAAACAGTAGGCATGCAGCTCTCTGCAGAGACAGCAGATAGAAGCTCAAGGATTAGAGACAGATGTACTACTGTGCAGATGTGGCATCCTGTAGATAAGCAATATGGGTGTATGCTCCAAATGCTTCATTTGGAATAATGGGAACTTCAAAATACTCAAATTGTAAAACAGAGTGAGAGTGAATTATTGAAAGAAATTAATGGTTCTCTATAAAACATTTAACCATTGATTTCAGAATAGGAGTGTGACTAAATAAAAAGAATACTACATGAGAAATCAAACATTTCAATAAAAAAGTTGAAATGAATCTGAACACATTTTCCAGAAAAGAGAAATGAAATATAAAAACTAGCAACAATTTTACTTTTGGTGACACTTATTACCTTTTTAATTAATTATCTTGCAGATGAATTAGAACACATATAAATTCATGTATAAAGTATATACCAATAGAGAGCAATGTTTTTGAAGTTTGCCTCAAGGCTTTTGATGTGGGTATAATGTTATTGCCCTATTGTTTCCAACATCAGAGAAATTTATATTTCTTACCCAAATATTCTCTTGGAAAAGGTGCCCCAAAATTCAGCTTTAAAAAAAAAAAAACCTAGGCATTGTGTAAAATTGCTCCAGCAATAATTATTCTCTACAGTTTTTTCTCTACTCTTAAAACCACATATCCTTGCATCTTTAGAAAAGCCCATTTCAAAAGCATCTTTGTTACTTAGGAGAACAATACCATAATCCATTAATACCCATTAACACACTTTTGCAGATTCAACGTTTGTTGTTGTCCAGGTGAATGAGCATTACTTTAGAGACAAAGAACCTGTGGAAATAGATGCCAGAGCAGGCATGCATTCATTCAGATGTTCCAAAGATCTTCCAAATAAGGACAGTATTTTATGTCACCTACCAACCAGGGTAGTGCTCAAAAAGCAATGTAGTAGCATGATTCATAACAATTACAAAATGTATATTAAGGAAGAGAGACATTTTTTAAAAAGAAAAAATATGAAAAGCAATAATGATGTGTGATGTTTTTATTTATTTGCAAGGCTATTTAAAATAATAAAGTTAAAAAATTAAAAATAAAATAATAAATATTTGAATCAAAAAAATGAACATTTTATTTAACATTCATTTTTTTGTAAAACTTATTTTACTTATCATCACTTTGCTGTCACATTACATGAACATTAGTATATACACTTATAAGAAAGGTTATAAGTTAGTATGTATTTAAATTATCTTAATTTGACAGTGGTGTGAGGTGATCTACCTACTTCCAAGTTATTTTTAATTAAAGTTTTTGACTAGTTTTATTGTCAAATAATGTTTGGATGGGAATACAGCAAATTCTCAGATTCTCTTTTCTCCCACATCATCTTTAACAATGTCAGTACGTGCCTGTGATTGGGATGTTTGTTAGCTTGTATTCCCTTGTACTGATGCACACTATTTTTAAAAGTCTACTCTGTCTGTTTAAATAAAAGTTTCCTTGATGAGGGGTAAGAACCACACTTACCTGTGAGTATAAGAACAAATATTTAGAATGTAGTTAGGCATTCTGTTGATATAGTAAAATGGTGATTACAGGTTCTCCTCCAAGATCCATGACATCACGGACCCTGGGTAGTTTTCTAAGATTAAAATACCAAGCATGGTTTCTCTTTTATTGAGCAGATCTTAAGTCCAAGTATAGAGATGCTAGTAATGCTCAGGAATCATTGTGGAAGAGCAGCAGGCAGAAAGATTGAAGGAGTCAGAGGAAGAATGCTGTTACATTGTGTGTTCTAGGAATTTAAGAAGCTACACAAATGGAGTCTCCCCAACATAGTTGCTTAAATATAAGAACAGGGAGGACACCTTAAGAAATGCTAATGAACAAGGGAGAAAGTTCATGAGGCCACAAACCTAGAGGAAGAAAGAGAGGCGGTTAATGAATGATGAGAACAGGAGAAAGAATCTTCCATAGGAAAAGCAGACAAATTGCTTATACAATACTAAATGATCATGCCTGGAGTATATGTATGAAGCATTATGGTGACTACACAGGTTGTACTTGCATACACACACACACACACACACACACACACACACATAGACACACATACACACAAATATATATATATGTAACAACATTTTAAAAGAGGCCATGAATTTGTAAAGTAGCAAGGGCTGATATGGTACACAGAAGAGATTAGAGGGAGAAAAGGGAAGGGGAAAATTATATAATTATCATATCAAAAATATTTTAAGATATCTATGGCTACATTAGACTTTGTTCTTGTACAACCATTTTTCAATATAAATATTTTGCATTACTTGACAATCTGATTAACTATACAACCTGTTTTTTGGTTTTTTTAAGACAGAGTTTCAAAAACTCTGTGTAGCTTTGGAGCCTTTCACTCTGTAGCCCAGGCTGGCCTCAAACTCATAAAGACCTGCCTGCCTCTGCCTCCTGAGTGCTGGGATTAAAGGCGTGTGCCACCACCACCTGGTGCAACTATACAGCCTTTAAAGTTGCTTCAAAATTGCCGTGGTATGACTTTGTCTTTCTGAATTGCCTAAAGCTTAGACAATGAATTAGAATCCATGACATCACTGTAAATGCACATTGTTTCAATGTCTTACACATACTGGTAAGTCATTACTAAATGTGAACCAACAGTTAATAATTTGGAAATTTTCTATTTTAGATACTAGTACATAAATACAGCTTTTCTAAGAGGATAGAAAACATGGTGAAGAAATATATGTATTCAAGGGACGCCCTTCCTGTGAGTGAGGAGTGAAGAGAAGGGATAACAGTTCATAGCTGAGATAATTCCTAAGTTGTTTAGCACACTCTTATTGCCACAAATTACTATTTTTCTGAGATATGTTCTCTCTCTCTCTCTCTCTCATGCATATAATGTATATATGTATGTGTGAAATATAAAATATATAGAAATACAAATTTCTATCAAAAATATTAAGGTCACTACCATCATTTTTACTACAAATGTGAATCTCATTATTCCATTTGATCACTTTTCTATACCTTGTTGCCTTTATTAGATACGGCAATTCCCAAAATTATTAACTAATTTGAAAGCTTATTTTTTATTTAATCTTTTTTCTTTTCTTTTATTGAAAATGGAATTTTTCATACATTTTCTTATTATGGTTTCCCCAAAGCTTCTAATTTAAACAGAAAATGGGTTGTATGAGAGAAGGTGACAAGAAAGATCAAGCACTGTTTTCTTTCTGTTGTGACACTACGAAGCTTGAGATATTGACTCTGGAAGTCATTGTTATATTAGCAGTGGCAAGGACAAGTTTTGTAAGGTAGAGAATTGCAGCCACAAAAATCATCTTTTCCCAGGAGGTTGAACAGAAGTCAAGAGCCTGTTGCAAGGTTACAGCAGACTTCGTTCTGGCTTTTGAGAACTATTTCAAAGGTTCTTTTTTTCTCTTAAGGTGAGGACTGAGAATTTGCTGCCCTGGTGCTTTGGATATCAAACTAAGACAAGAGTACAAAAATTTAACACATTGTGTTGTGTTCAGTTGTATCTTCCAATAACAGTCAGAAGGTTTATATAGACATTAAGTAGGTATTTTCTATGAATGTATAAAAGGTTACAATTGAATGTAAGTTATTTCTCTTTTAGTAATGCTAGCATTTGAAATTAGAATTAATTGATAAGAAATATTAAGGTTATAAAATAATTAAAAAGTCAAATGTCTTGGAATCCGGTCTTTTAATCAATGAACACAATGTGTATCAAAAAATCAAGTCCTAAAGTTACATGTGAGTTAATACTTTTAGGCTTACAAATGGTTCAGAATTTAACCATGTCTCTCTCTGCCCCAATTTCTTGTTTATGTAGCCCTGACTAACCTGAAAATTTCTATGCAACCAGTCTCCTCTTTTACTCAACACTCCAAAGCATCAGATGTCTGATTTCTAGAATCACAAAATGGATCAGCATCCCCAAACTTGTTTTTAACATTGCAGAAATAAGTTATTTTATTTTAACCCCAGAAATAAATGCTGGAATGCTTCCATTGATTCCTAAAAGAAAGTTGTTTTAATCAGAAATGTCACTGATTTTAGATAATACATATACATGTGTATATTATATATATGTATGTGTATATAGTGATTTAGTATAATAATGAACACTAAATTACTAAATAATGAGTAATGTCTATAGGATACAAATACATAATAATATACATTTACAAATACTAGCACATCATTAACAAATAAATAGTAAAAGTAAATCTGAGACTATAATTCATCACATGATTGGCTATAGCTTACAATGGTGCAGAAAAGTTTCCAACACATTCAGGAAGAATCTTCCTTCAAATCTGAAGTTTTATCTTTTTCCAGATAAGCAATATATTCAACAACTGTTTCTCTTAATGTCCAGTGATTGCAGATAGACACAACTCCTATTTAGCTGGCAATCATGAGGACAGTAGCTGGTTCTTTGCGTAGTATTCTGATGCTAGTATTTCTCTTGGAAATCGATATGCAATAAATCACACTCAATATTTAACAATAAGCTGTAAAACTGTCTTTGTATTAAAATAATTTTCCCATGAGGAAGTAATATTCTGAGCACATTTAAGGAATGCATGGCTAAGACATTCTGGATACTAGTATCGAAGAAGTGATGAGTTAGGTTGTTTCAAACTGACAAAGAGTTTATCAAGATAAATCTTTTCATAAGGTAGAAAATATACACATGTGTACATGTGAGTGTGTATGTATATGTATTATGTATATGTGTATCTGTATAAACATATGTAGATATGAAGACATATTTGTATGTACACATATGACCACAGAAAAGTTTATTCTTTCCAAGTGAAAGAATATAGAAATAAAAATAAGAGAATATTTTGAATGTCGGAAAATTTTTATAGAAATTGTGTTTTTCAAAGATCTGCTTATATTATATAGACATTTGGTCTAGAACCATGCGTGATGTACTCACAAACTCTCATCCCATCTAGTCTTGATTAGGAAGCCTGTGAATTTTCTTCAAATCTTCTTCCTAGTCTTGGTGCAGACTGTCTCTACCCAACTTTCTCTCTTCAGGAAACCAGAGAAAACATCATAAGCTATTTACTTATTGGATAACTTAAATGGTTTTTAAATTTCTTTTGAAATGTATTTTTTATAGTTCTTACAAAGTCTTGTGCAATGGTTGTTATGTGAATTATTTTTTCTCATCTTTTGCTGTTGGTGTTTACAAAAAAAAAAAACTTCCAAGGCAAAAATAATTTAAATGATTCTCTCAAAACCTCAGTATATTAAAATAGCCCTAGTTCTCATAAGGCTACAAACCTGCAGCCTGTATTTACAGTCTTCTATTCTCATGAATGTCCTCAACCAGGAGAAACTGAATACATAGCTGCCAACTGTGATTTACAAATTCATTCTTAATTAATTTATAAGGTCCTTTTATTGTATTACAGTCTCTGCCAACTGTTAGAGATTTTGTAGATAAGAGAAACTTTGACTTACATTTTAATTCAGAGACATGTGTTCCATCATTAAAGTGCTCACAAGAAACTTGCTATGTTCAAATGGTGAAGCAGTGATTAATATATTGTGATATTGTGCCACATCTTTATTCACAAATTAAAGCAGTTTATCATCTGGAAAATTAGTTACTAAACACATTCAAAAGAGTCACCTAAACACAAATTATATGTTAATGCATTTAAAGTGTTGACGGCATAAAACTGGACATAGAAATTATTAATAATTAAAGTACTGATATTTAGATCAGTGTCATTCAAGTGCAGGCCTTAGTAGAGAGAGAGGACTGCCACACCGGTCTGTGGTGTGAGATTTCTCTTTCTCCTGGCTACTGAAGCCAGCTTCTTTCCTGCTCATCCCCCAAGCTGTTTTCCCACTTCTCACTGTTTCTGAAAGCCACACCTGAACTGTGAAAGCACAGTCAAAAGAGAAACTTCCTGTCAGGACTACATCAACTGGTTCATTCTCTTTTGCAGGCAATTCCTTGAAGCTGCACATCTAATTTAAAGCAAATAGAGTGCTTGAGAAAACACACAAACACTTTCACAGAAACATATTCACTTTCAGTCTGGGGGTAAGTGTCGTGTTTAAACTTTTATAATTCTATTCAGATGTGAATTAATGAATCTTTCTGGATACATGCGTATGGTCTCATTACTTTTCATATCAGTGGAATCAGAGTCCCTGAATGCTGGCCTTCTTTTACTTCCTGTGGTGTTTTCTGTTTTCTGAGTTTGTTTCTACAGCAGCTGGTGGTAACGTAAAGAGTTCCGCCAATGTAACAACAGTCTGGATGTTCTTCAACCAGTAAGACAAAGAATTGCCATACAGTTCTATCATTATATGGTTAGATTTGTGTAGAAAACAAAATCAAAGTCTGGCAACAAGTGATAGAGTGAACAGGCAGTCAACAGACAGGAAAATACCAAGAAGACAGTGCATGCTTGCTGTAAGTAGAAATTCCTAAAGATACTTTGTATTTCTTAGAAGAGCTGTGAGAACTGTAACAATATAATTTCTGAGTACACAGTCATAGAAATATTAATATTAATGTCAAAAGGATAATGTTTATCCTTTCAGTTCTTTAAAAGCCTCTATGACAGAGCAGTTTTTAATATTAGCAGTGTTATTTTCTTCTGTGAATCAAGATTTTAGTATTTAGTACTAAAATTTGCTCTCAACTCACAGTCACCTTGATTTTTCCTCTTTTGTTATCTTGCAGTATTTCTAGAGATTTGCAATTCAGAGATTGAGTAGTTAGGTCAATGACGTATTTTGAGTGGATTCCTGTGGGGAAAAGTCTATCTCTGGTGATTTTTTATGAATGCAAATAAATGTCCAGGTGTTCCAGCAACTATTACTAAAGGATTCTCCTTTTCCTGGGCAGTGGTGACACACACCTTTAATCCCAGCACTCGGGAGGCAGAGCCAGACGGATCTCTGTGAGTTCGAGGTCAGCCTGCGCTACAGAGTAAGTCCCAGGAAAGTCACAAAGCTCCACAAAGAAATCCTGTCTCAAAAAACAAAAAACAAAAACAAAAAAAATGTATTCTCCTTTCTATATACAATGACTTTTCTTCATCTAATAACAATGGATCTATTTCTGATAAATGCATAATATTTTATTGATGTGTCTCCTATTCTGTAGTGGCTTATATTATGTTCATGAAGGATGGGAACATATATCTTCTGTGGAGTGAACAGACATCTTCAATCCTTAGATGAATGCTGACCTTGAAGCATTAGTCAGAAAATACCCTTGTGCTTTTTATTGTTCTCTGAAAGATATGAAAGAGAATTTCTCTTTTCTATAATTCGGATGCTGATGGGATCCACCAATGAAAGGCCTATTTTTTTGTTTGTGTGGTTGGATTTTCTTTCTATTTGGGAAGAGTTGTGCTTGATACTATTTACTAGGTAAAAATATATTAAGATTATTTTTTCTTTATGTGAGTTTTGATTGATTGATTATTTAAAATTAATCTACCTCATATAATTCATCAAATTCTTGATAATAGAATTAGTTCCCATGATTCCATGGCCTTTTGGTTCCATTTATCTTAGTTAACTTCAATACTACATAGACCACCTTATTTTTTCTGTAGATTTCATCATTCTTAACAACACTATTCTACTTTTCAAGGTTTATTTTTATTTATGTGTTCATGTGTGTAATTGTGTGACACTATGCCACATAACTATGTGTATTCATGAAAGCCAGAAAAGGATGTCAGTTTTCCTGGAGATGGAGTTACAGTCAGTTGTGAGCTATCAAGCACAAATGCTGAGAACTGAACTCAGGCTTCTATAAGAACTGTGTGTGCACACATTTCCTATTGCTTTTCATTGACTTTTGATGAGATTGTTATTTTAGATAATTTTCTTCCTTATTTGATTAATGACTTAGTTGGGATATTGAGTGATGTGTGTTTCCCACAGTGAATCTTGTATTCCAAACCATCAGTGATTAGCGTTGTATGTGCATGTGTTACCAGAGAATGCCTGTGGCTCTACAGAAATCTTTTACCTGTTTTCTGATCTCTCTGCTAAGCTATTTGTTCCTGTTTTATTACCTCTGTTAGTTATACTCCACTCAGTTAATCCTTCATTATTTTTTATCACATCATAAGATATTGGCTATATTTCTTTTCATTTCCACGGATATTTCATGTCATATTTAATATTTCTCTGGCCCTTTCTGGAAAGTTGAGTACATTTTCATTTATTCTATTGCTCTGTAGAAAATCCTAGCTCTTTCTTAGTAGCCTCCATTACCAGCTCTCCTGCTTCTTCAATAACATTAGTAGGCATCATCTCACCTAAATCATGTTCTAAGAGACAATTCTTTTGAAAAAGTATTAATTTGGAAGTAATGAAATGAGATTAATTTAACTGAAATCGATAACTATTGATTTTATTGATAATAAATCTTGCCTTTTATCAATTATAAAATATATATTTTCCACATTTTATACTTCTCCACATTTTGATGTAAAGTAAAAGCCTATGATAATTTATTCATATACTTAAAATATTTTCCTCATTTCCTCATGTGATCTATATATATGTATATGTGTATAAATACACACGCACATATATATATATTTATACTTATAATTTTAATGGATATTGTAGAGTCCATGAAACATTGCACGATGTTTCTTATACAGTTTTATCTGTCACCATTGTGGCTTACCTCTATTTATTCAGATTACATCTTATTGTGTAGAAATTTCTTCTCAGATAAACCTTTATCTTGGAGGGTAACTCCTTAAATCACAGAATATTCTAGAGGGAGGTGAAGCATTCCATCCAAAGGCAACCTCACTGAACTCAAAAAGTAAACAATGCAAAGGTTTCAGGAAGTCACTGAAACTGACAAGATGTAGCAGTTTCCTTTCTACCCAAACATATATGAGCAGTAAAGACTTCTGAGAAACACTCTTACACAGAGTGAGCTTCCTTGAAGTATCTAAGACAAGATAAGACATTTAGAATATGCAGAGACCAGTCCAGCTACCTGTAAGAAGCTTTGATTTCCAACATGCTATATTGTTGCAAGCTGAGCAGTGTACACCAGATTTAGAGCTTTCATAAACTGTCACCCAGGCTGGGTGGGTATTTGGTTGATGCAGTTGTCTTTGATTAATTTCTACTCTTGTAAATAATGACCCACCAATACTGTTAATCTAATCTCAATATATTTCATTGGTTTATTAAGTGGGAATTAGGAGGTATCTTTACTTTGGGCTCTTATTAGATCCCTGTCTTGGGTAAGTAGAGTAGATCACGTATCACCAGGAATACTAATATACAACACATTTATATTCTGATTCAGTATCTGTGGTCAGATACAGCTTGAGTTCTAACAGTTCAAGTGCCAGGAGTGTGGATGTCTATGTATATGAATTGGGTCAAAGAACCTTTAAAAGGTAGTACTATTGGAAAATACTTAAATTGTAAGAGGTCATACTTGATAAAATTAACTCCTCTAAGATTGGTTATGATGAGCATGACCTCTTTCCTGAATGACTCTTCCTGATAATGTTGCTGCAAATCACCAACTATCAAGGGGTTCTCATCCAACCCATAGGGTAGTGAAATGCCATTGAGTTTCAGACTATGGCCTAAGTCAACCTCTTTTCTTTATGATATACTTAGCTATGGATATTTTTATGGCAATACAAAACAAATTCAGATATTTTCCTAGTTTTTGTTAATGTCATTTAACTCTTTTTTAGGGAAGGGATGTATGCTTTCAACAGAGATACATAAAATCATAAATATACCTATCTGCTCATTGCATAATATTTTCTTTGTAAATAAACATTTCTCAGTGAGGATAATTTTCATTGTCCAAAATACTTTAAAATCTGATCACAAAGCCATCTGCCATATGTTTTTATTCCTGTTGCTGTGATACAAAACAAAAGAATACAAAGTCTGTAGCAGTAAGTTTCTCTGGTCCTGCCCAGCCCACTGTCTGGATGAATCTCTCCCACCCATGTCCCGCAGTGGCTTGGTACCAAGTAAACATACAGGGCTTATATTATTTACAAACTGTATGGTCTAGGGTAGTCTTCTTGCTAGCTAACTCTTATAAGTTAACCCATTTCTATTAATCTGTGTTTTGCTGCGTGTTCTGTAGCTTACCTGTCTGCTGGCATGTTGTTCCTTGGGTGGCAGGCTGATGTCTTTCTCCAGATTCAGCCCTTCTTTTTCCTGTCTCTCTCCTTGGAATTTTTCTGCCTGCCTCTAAGCTGCCTTGCCATAGGCCAAAGTAGCTTATTTATTACTAATGGGAACAACATATATTCAGAGCATACAGAAAGACATCCCCCAGCAAAAGCCCTCCACTAAAAGCAACTTAGGTAGAGAAGAAAGGGTTCACTCTTGCTCACAGTTTGAGGTTAAAGTCTTTTATGGTAGGAAATTCACAGTAATAACTACTTGAAGCAGGTGACCATATTTTATTTAGAGTCAAGAAACAGAGAGTGGTGAATATATGCTTCTTAAGGTTTAGTTTTCCACTTTATTCAGGGAGTAGTGTTGCCCACAATTCAGACGAATCTTCATACATTGGTCATCATAGTTAAGAAAATCCCCCTAGGTGTGCCAAGATGCCTTTTTCCAGGTGATTCTAGATCATACCAAATTGACAATTAACAATAACCATCACACACAGCCTTCATATAACTGTAATGCATACTGAATTGAATTTCATGTTTATTTATAAATTTATCTTTTTTCCACTTTTTCTTGTTGAAAATATTTTTTCTCATAGTATGTATCCCGATTATAAATTTATTAATTTATGAATAAATTTGTTTAACTTTTAATGAATTGTTATCAGACACAGGTCTGTGATACAAAATAGTAAATAATTTTATAGTTGTTCACAGTTGTTTGTATGATGTGTAAAATGACATTTGTGTTACATGCAAAGGCAGCATTTAATGTGACCATTCCATATGCCCTCTGTGTGACAAGCAGATTGTGACTATGAGATCCCTTTATGAAAATATTAATTTTACTTACAGTATTTATAAATAGAGCATCTTTACACAATAGGAAAGGAAGCTACCCTGTTTTGACCGTCTGCTATGTTTTATTTTCAAATCTGGGATGTGCACACACTTTCCTTAAGAAATAAATCTCTGGGAAAATATGAATAGAGGTGGAATTACAACTGTCCCTATGCTCATTAGCATTAACATTCATTCACAAATGTACATATGAGACACTCTCATTCTTGCAGATGAACAGTCTGTGGAGACTGATGTATGTAAAGGTTAGGTCATGTCTGATCATCGCCTTCCACTCTGGGATACTTTGTCCTTAGTTTAGAGAAACACAATGAGGTCAAGGGCTGTGCAATTTCTAATTCATTTTGATTGTTGTTCTCAGAGCATATCTCTATGGGTGACTGATATTCTGCTATACTCATTTTTCTTTGAGGCTAGAAATTTTAATTAGTCCTCTGTGTTTTAGGTAGTCGTCTTCTGGAAACTCAATGCACATGCTTCTTCTCACCTGTTTTGGCACAAACTTACTATGCTTTCATATTCCTGTTCCTAATTAGTACACTTACACAACTATATAGAGTTAGACTCCTCCTAATATGAAGTTCAAATTATAAAGCACTTTTGGAACATCTTTTTTTTTTGTAACAGCTTGCTTAGAAAATATGCCTACTGTATTCCCAAAGTATCATACTTCATTATTATTTTACTAAATATTCATTCCTGTGACACTTGTATCTATATTTTCTTTTTAAGATAGTTGAAGCTAGCCGGGCGTTGGTGGCGCACGCCTTTAGTCCCAGCACTCGGGAGGCAGAGGCAGGCGGATCTCTGTGAGTTCGAGGCCAGCCTGGGCTACCAAGTGAGCTCCAGGAAAGGCGCAAAGCTACACAGAGAAACCCTGTCTCGAAAAAAAAAAAAAAAAAAAAAAAAGATAGTTGAAGCTACATATTAACCTAGATTCTCCCACATAAAGAAAACACTTTATTTTTATGCTTTATTCAATATTTTGTGTATTTATATGTGCATGGGCACATGTGTGCAATGTCCTATGAGTGGAGGTCAAAAGACAGCTATCAGGAGTCAGTTTTGCCATCTCCTCCATGTTGAACCTGGAGGAGAACTCACACCCTCAGGCCTGGAAACAAATGCCTTCCCCTGCTTAGCCATCATAGCACTACAAGAAAGAACTTTCAAAGTATTTTACAAGCAATATTTTTACTATTAGCTAACTGTTTGAAGAAATATTACATTAACACATTAAAAACCGAGTCTGGAGTACTAAGTTTGTAATAGAGAACTTTTGGTTCTTAAGAAGGTTCATGATTAAAGAGGCTAAGTGTTAAGCTGTAGCTTGAAGGTTTCCTAGAAAAAGTGATTTATTTAGTTTCCAAAGTAGTGTAGTAAAGTAAATTTTTGCATGCAACCCCCTGTCTCTCTCATGAGTGTGTGTGTGTGTGTGTGTGTGTGTGTGTGTGTGTGTAACAATAATGACTGTAGAAGAAAATACCTTGAATTGGAGTGAGGCAGATCTGGGGGAAGCTGGAGGATTAGAAGAGGAAGAGAGGTAAAGTGATGAAGAGTGCTCATATAGAAATTCTATAATTATATTATAATCTCAAAACTAAAACAATAATACCTCAAAGAATGACCAAAATGTTTTTTTTTAATTTTAACTTAAATAAAATTGACTTTACACTCTTGTGTCTTTAGCTTTAAAGGAGAATAAATTTATATGTTATGTATGCAATTAAAATAATTTATATCTCCTCTCAGATCCTTCTCACCATCCTTACCCATTCTACTACATGCCTTCATTCTCCATTTCTTTTGAAAACAAAGAAAGCAAACAAGCAAACAAGCTAGAATAAAACAAAACAAACAAAAAAACATAGTAAACACAATACATGCACACAAACACACACTGCACAAAATCACAAAATCTGAAAACATAATGACTGATATTTCATAATGACTGTTCTTTCTTGAACAGCTGTCAATAGGAGCTATCTTCTGAGTTGGTTATGGGGGGCTAATAACCAGTTTTCCTCTCAATCCTGGGGCCCCATCTGGCTTAAACCTATGTAAGTCCCGTGTTCACTGCCATAGTCTCTTTGAGTTCATATGAGCATCAGTCCTGTTGTGTTTAGAAAATATTGTGTCCTTGGTGTCACTACTATCTTTTCTCTTCCTTTTCCAAATTAAAAACAAAACAAAACCAACAACAGTCAATAAAAGAAATTGGATGTAAAAAAAGAAAAGAAATATAATATATATTCAGTCAACTTCTGTATGAAAACTTAATGCAAGCCACATTGAATCAACATAAAATGTGGGAATAAGTGAAAAAAAACAGTCAAGAGTGGGCTTTTGTGTCTGCATTAGCTGTGAGAATTCAGCCATTGGAAACAGTGAGGCTCTGATGCAAAGACACAGAGGTATACACTAGCCCCTCTTCACACACTAACATACAGACCTTTATTTGCATCTGGAGTGGGATAGCCAGGCAACATTTTCCCATGTAGATAATACTTTTCTGAATATCTCTAAGCATTTTCCATAGAAACTTCACATGAAAATTCTAGAAATGAGTACAGCTGTAGTGTAGCTCCAGATGTAGAAATGTAGACTGAACAGAGGATCTGACCAACATGGTGCCCTGCCGGAGGATGGGATCAAAGAGATGTGAAAAAAGTAGCATTTCCTATTTCTTCATTTCTGTTATGATACCAAGGTATTCCTCTCCTTGCTTTATCTTTTTGGCCAGATATCATTCAGAATTCTAGACACAGACAGCCAAGAGGATAATCCATATAAATAATCCTGTCCCCTCATCTCCATGGGAACCTTCTACAGTCACCATTCGGGAAACCAATATATGGAGACTTCAGTAACATTTATAAAAGAATGTACTACATACTAGAACCTATGCATATAAACTTTATAGTATAAAACATTTCTGTATTATTTTTATCTAGCAAAATGTGAATGCTATATAAATTATTATTGTCCTATATTGTTTAGAGAACAGTAAAAAGAGGAATTCTGTGTATGTCCAGTACAGGACAATTATTTAATAATATCTATCTGCTCTTGGTTGTGGCTCAGAATCTGTTAAAGCAGATTATTGCCTTTTATTTGTGTGGGGTGAGAGAGGAGAGGGCAGGGAGAGTTAAGTCAATTCATATCCACCTATTGATTGGCTCATGTGTTTATGTAAATTAGTAAGGCATCAATCTACAAGACAGTCTGTCAGATCAGAGACATCTGGCCAGGAAGTGATATTATCATGCTGAGGCATAATTCCTCAGGGAAATTTCAGCTTTATAATTATAAACTTTCAACTGATTGGATGAAGCCAGGATAGTAGAAAGTAATCTACTTAAAGTCAATTGATTAAAACTGTTATCCACATCAAGAAAATGCCTTTACAGCAACACCAAGATTAAGGCATAATCAAATGACTGAGTACTATAACCTACCTAAGTTGACACATTAAACCCCTGTTACAATTTTTCCATTAACAGCTTGATACCCATAAGTAACAAGTTGATATATGAGTTGTTTTCTACAGTACTGCTGATTGAACCAAGAGTCTCCTGAACACTCAACAAACATTCTATTACTGAGTTACACATAAAGCTCTCTATCTACTCTTCATTTCAAGTCAAAGTCTCACTAGGTTGCTCAGGTTGCTTTTTAACTCACTCAATAGCACAAACAATACCTTAAATTAGTGATCCTCCTGTCTTTGTCTCCAGAGGAGATTAGATAACAAATTCAAACTTCCACCTGACATATAACCTTCCTATATGTAACTGAATATTTTCTATCTCATATCTCTGAAAAGATGAAACATTTAAGAAAATAATATATCTCCTCAATATTTCAGGAATTTAAATAATACAACATAAAGTTCAGTATTACTTCACATTTTGGATTATTAGGAAATGGAATAAACATCTAATTTATATAATGAATACATCATCTCTTCCTATAGAAAAAGAAAGAGTATCTCATAACAATCACAGAGTTATCTGGCAACCTGAAAGGATTTCTCACTTGTGATTACAGTCTATTTTCAATATTAACTTTCTCTTCAGCCATAACCCCAGCTGCTTTGTTAGCTTTCCACTAGAATAAAGAAATGTCTGAGATAACTTAGAGAGTGTCCTTTCCAAGTGACTTGGTGTTCTAAACCTCTACCAGGCAGCTCAACTGGTCTCTGTTTTTTTTTTTTTTTCCAGAAAGCTAGCTGGTCTAGTATCAATGTTTTCTTTGCATCTTTGACTTGTCTGAGAATTATCTTTGCAACATGAATCTGCTGCTATCAGTGATTCCCAGCAGTCTTTATTGTTTACTATTAGAAAGGAAGGACCTAGTGAATCCAGTCAATTTCAAGTAATTCTCAAGCATATTTTGATTTCTTTCCCTTCTGGCATAAGAAGTTTCCCTACAGGATGGAATGTTTCACTTTTGGGGAAAACTTTTATACACCACTAATGTATCAGTGTATTTGTATACTAAGGTAAATATAAGGTTATGTCTAATTTTAATCCTTTAGTGCATGATCTTTCTATCCATCACCTTCTTTGAAATTTCTTACTCAAATAGGAACCATAGTTTCTAATATCTTAAATTCATGTTTTTTGCCAGTCACTTCTAGCACAAATGCATACAGATTTCAGAATTATTAGCCTGGAAATCTGTGGGAGATAATGACATATATATTTTTGTACTATTTTGGCCATCTTTAGTCTTACAGTTTTTCATTCTCAACATCTATGTCATGTTCCTCTATGATCTATGCAAATTTCATAATTTCTTACCCTATATATCATTTTATTCTTTTTTATCATTCTGTATTCCATCCTGGGCATTATGGATTTTTGAAAATACATTTTTCTATTTGTAGATATTAGGATTTCTTCTTTATGTTGTAAGATGATTCTATTGAAGTCTCCAAATAATAGGTAAGACTTAGTCCCAACTGGTCATCTATTGCTACCAAATGAAATTTCCAGTACCAGGACTGGCTCACACCCAATTGAACCATTGGCCAAAGGGTCCTATGGAAATCCCCAAACAATCTAGGCCAAGATAATAGGTTGCTTTCCACAAACTGATAGCAAAGCACCATTGTAGAAGACAATACACACCCAACTCATTGAACATGGTTAGGTCAAGCTAGTGCCTACATAGAACCTTCATTCCTATGTTCTAGTACATGTTTATGACAAGGTACTCTGCAAGCTACCAAAGGAGAAACATATACATCAACCCAACAACAAACTATTTGAAATACCATATTGTCAAACCTACAAAATATGCTAAAGCAATGTTGGCACAAAATGTTTGGGAGTAACTAACCAATGTCTGATTTGACGAGGCACATTCCATGAGATTAAACCCATACTCTACACTGCTTAGGTTGGGTGTCCAAGAATCAGAGACTAGACAGCACAGAAACCTAGGAGAAGACCAAATTCTACTGGTCTTAAAAAAAAGCTGTGATAAAATGATTCCTAATGATATTCTGCTATCCCCAAGGATTATCACTTAACTCAACAATAAAGCTTTTTGTAACACAAATCTTAAAAAGTCTTATTAATAAAAGAAACCCAGAGCCAGATACTGGGGTGCAAGCTGAAAGATCAGAGGGATAGAACAAGCCACAGTCACCAGCTATTAACTCACCAACTCCACCAATCCTCTGATTGAAACCCTCAGCCTCCTCACCACTGAGGGTCTCAGTTGAACTGCTGCTTAGTTCCTGTCTCCTCGTGCTTTATATACCATTCTCCACCCAGCCATATAACTTCCTGGGACTAAGGGCCTGTGTGCTTTCCAAGAAAAGGCATGAGATCTCAAGTGCTAGGATTAAAGACATGTGCCACCACTGCCTGACTCTGTTCCCAGTGTGGTCTTGAACTCACAGAGAACCAGACAGATTTCTGCCTCCCAAGTGATAGGATTAAAGGCACGTGCTACCACTTCCTGACTTCTATGTTTAATATAGTGACTGGCTTTGTCTTCTGATCCCCAGGAAAGCTTTATTTGTTAGAGCACAAATAAAACATCACGACACTTTCTCATGCAGCAGATGGAAACATACGTGGTGAACCACAACCAGACATTCTACAGAAAGAGAGACCTTGGACCACACATCTCTAAATGGGATATTTCCATAAATTCTCTCCCCTCTGAACACATGGAACACTGAGGAAGACAGGCAGAAAGAGTTTAAGAGTCAGGGGTTGGAGGAAACCACGAGAACAAGGCCATCTAAAACAACTGAGCAAATGTATGAACTCACAGAGACTGAGGCAGCAAGTACAGGTCTGCACTGGGTCCTTTACATTTATATCATGGCTTTCAGATTAAAGTTTTTATGGGACTCCTGAGTATGTGAATGAGTGGGTCTTGGATTTTATGTCTTCCCTTGGGCTCCATTCCTTTTGTTGGTTTACCCTGTCCAACTTCAATACAATGGTTTTTGTTTCATCATATTATATTTAATTTCATTATTTTTTATCTTTTAGAACCCTGTTCCTTTCTAATATGAGAAAGAAATGGAGTGGATTCTGATGGGAGGGGGACTGGAGAGGAAGCAAGGGGAGTCGTGGAAGGGGAAGCTGTGATCAGCATATATTGTAGATTAAAGGGGGGGAGAGTAATACATATTTGTATGCTTAAAGAATTAATATTATTTTGAAATATGGAATGGATAAAGAATTTATGATTTCAAATAGAAAGATAAAAGATTTTTAAAATGTGTTTGTATGTATTATTCTCTGGTATATGTGTGGGTGCCAGGGGAGGCAAGAAAAGTGCACTGAATCCCCTGGAGGCAGAGTTACAGGACAGTGTGAGCTGCCCACTATGGGGACTGGGAACCAAGCCCAGGTTGTCCTTTGGTAGAGCAACACTTTGAACCACTGAGCTATTGCTCCAGCGGCTGGAAGTATTTATAGAATCCAGATATTGATCTTCATCCTTTGTCATTTTAATGACAGTTCAATGTCTTTGGATTGTTCTTTTATATTCTACTGTTTACATGATAAATGTTTAATTTGCATTAGTATTTTTAAATCTGAATTCTACATTAATGGCTTCTTTTTTTTTTTTGGTTTTCCGAGACAGGGTTTCTCTGTGTAGCTTTGCGCCTTTCCTGGAGCTCACTTGGTAGGCCAGGCTGGCCTCGAACTCACAGAGATCCGCCTGCCTCTGCCTCCCAAAGGTGTGCGCCACCAACGCCCGGCATAATGGTTTCTTTTTATTACATGTATTGCTTTAAATTAAAGAATGTATATCATAGATAAATATTTAACTATTTTCTCAAATTCTCCCATTCTGTCTTACCATTAGGTATTTTTTTTATATATTTACATTATTCTTTTTAGTGTAATAGGAACTCTGTAATCCAAACTGTGTCTCCATTTATATTAAAAGTATGAAAAATTGGAAATATAAAGCTGAGAATTAATTTTATAAACTGAGAATATGGTGCTTCCATTCAAATTTCTTACAATTTTCATATAAATGTTTTTCAGAGTCCATTCTGCTAGCATTAATGAAATAACTGAATAAAAACTAAATTTTTTTTATAATTTATTTTATTTTATTTTACAATATAATTCAACTT
>CABHPH010159969.1:8001-38932 GCA_902168325.1 Peromyscus nudipes | reverse complement strand
AAAATGCACCTGGCAGCTCACAGCCATCCATACTCCAGCTTCAGGGTATCTGACTTGATCTTAGAAAAGAGAGAACTGGGCTGGGCAGCAGTGGAGCACGCCTTTAATCCCAGCACTCGGGAGGCAGAGGCAGGCAGATCTCTGTGAGTTCGAGGCCAGCCTGGTCTACAGAGCAAGATCCAGGAGAGACTCAGAAAGCTACAGAGAGACCCTGTCTCGAAAAACCAAAAAAAAGAAAAGAGAGAACTGGCCTGCAAAGTTGTCACCTGACCTTCACTGTGTGCCATGGCGTGCATACACACGCCCACAGGAATACATAAGTGCAACAGGGGTTTTTTAAATAGTCTCAGACTTCTGAATGGTAAAGTAGGGTGATGGTGAGTACCTACCTCACATGATAGCTCCAGAGCATTAGGGCTCTTTCTCTCCTGACCCTGATACTCAGGACGACCTTGTATTTCTCTCCCAAAAAGCCTGGAGGCAAAGGGAAGCGGCTTCCTGAAGTTTATTGCATTGTCAGCCGCCTGGGATGCTTCAGCCTCTTTTCAAAGGTGAGAACTTGGGGTGGGAGAACAAGACCGGCCCCAGAGGGACCCAGGAAATAGCACCCATCTCCTGCCACCTTTAGTCATATTCTTGCGATTTTGCTCACTGTTTCTTCGCTCTCTCTCCCCACTTCTCATCGGTTTCTCTCATCAATCAGTGATTCAAGAAATAAGAGTAATGAAGAATGTGGCCATGGTGGCTCACTCCTATAATTCCAGCTCTGGAGAGGCTGAGGCAGGAGGATTGCTCGTTCAAGGCCAAGGGTGGACTATAGAGAGAGACCCTGTCGAGAAAGAGGATTTTTAAGAACTATGTCCTGCAGAAGAGACAGAGACAGAGGAACAAAGGAAGGGTGGGTGGGTCAGGGTTGTAGCTCAGCCCTGAGTACACACAAAGCCCTTGGCTGGATCTCAAGCACAGGAATAAAAATTGTACCTGTAGTGACTCAGTAAGTTACATGTCAAAGTAGCAAGAAGAAACTGTGGTTTCCCCTATTAATGCGTATATGAACTACAAAGTCACATAAAGGGATACAGAGAAGGAAAGTATTGGGGCCGGTGTCGTATAGAGTCAGGAGTCAACAGCTCCTCATGAGCCCCCACCCCTCCATCCCCAAATTCTTGAGTCACTGGGGCAGGCCCACTGTACCGGAACTGAGCACACCTTGACCGCCTGACTTGAGAATAGCTGAGCTGCTTTTCTGACTCATAGATCTTGGACGAGGTGGAAAAGAGAAGAGGCATCTCTCCTGCCCTGGTGCAGCCCCTCATGAGGAGCGTCATGGAAGCTCCTTTTCCAGCCCTGGGCAAAACTATCATTGTCAAGAACTTCCTGCCAGGCTCAGGGACTGAGGTAAGCTGTCAGACTCGTTTTCTCTGTCAGGGGAACAGGTGGCCCAGCCAACCAAGTCCCTGTGGCTGGACAGGCTGTCTTTCAGCAGGGCATCCAGCTCAGTGGTTTCCTTGATCACACCTCATAAACCCCACCCTCAGTCCAGTCTATCCAGCCCAGGCTCGGCTCCAGGAGGCAACCCACAAGAGCCATGCAGTACAGCATGCGGTTTTTCCCAGACATGCACTGTGTGTCCGTGGCTTCTTTTCGAAGCCCATAGTCATCAGTCTCCTTTGGGTCTGTTCACATTTTCAGTCTGTATCACTTCCTAAGTTTATAACTTGAACTGTTCTTTGCAGTGAAGACCATCTTGGATACTACTTACTATTTACCCTAGGCTTCAAAGCCTGTCATTTACTTGGTTGGACCCTGAGACCTGATGAGGAACCTTGGTTTTACCTTTCTTTTTCACATCAGATAGCCCTGTAAACATCAGAACACCGGTCCCTTCCAACCTGGGATCTCCGCTGTAAACCAGTTGCTTCTAGACACAGAAGAGATGAGGGTGTATCAGGGACATACCACGTCAACCCGGTTTTCCAGCACTGAGCAGTTGTTGGGAACACAAAACCACCCTACACGGGTGTAGTAGCTTGGCTGTGAAATTGTAGTGTGAGGTTAGCAGTGAGGGAGTCCCAGCGTGGGGAGAGTACTATGCTATGGAGAAGGAAAACTCTTCCTTCCTGGATGATGTCACTGGACAGAAGTCAGCTCTTCATAGAAGCTTAGAAACTCACACATGCAACTTGTGAGAAATCCAGGTCATGTGAGCAAGTGAGGAACAAGACATACTCGCAGCAAGCTTAAAACCTAGGAACACACAGAAGCGATTGGCATGTGCTGGGCACGGTGGTACACATCTATAATCCCAGCCTCTGGAAGGTGGAGGCAGGAGGATCACGAGTTCAAGGCCATAGAGCTGGAGAGATGGCTCAGTGGCTAAGAGTGCTTTCTACTCTTCCAGAGGACCCAGGTTTGATTCCCAGCACCCACATGGTGACTCATCCATCTGTAACTCTAGTTCCAGAGGATCTGATGGCCTTTGTGGGTACTGCATTGTATGTACATGGTGCACATACATGCAGACAAAAACACCCATACACATAAAAGATAATTTTTTTTTCCTTAAAAGCACTTGCTGTTCAAGCCAATGGCTTGAGTTTGATCTCTGGAACCCACAGGGAGAGGGGAGAACTGACTCCTGAAAATTGTCCCCTGACCTCCACACATGTATGTGCCTTGGTACGTGCACACCTGCACTCATATACACATCGTGCACAGACAATTTAATAAATACATACACACAAATAAATAAATAGTTCAGGGCCAGCCTAGGCTACGTCGAAAATTTGAAGCCGGCCTGGGCTACATGCCTGGGATTTTCTTCCAGCAGTAACAGGCCTTTAGAAGATAGGATTTCCCCCCAGGACTTTGAGGCTAGGTCAGTTTTCAACATAAACCATCCAAGGGGCATCCAGATAAGCTCTTCCAGGAGGAGCTCCTTACATGGCCAAGGGCCGAGAACTCTGCCGTCCATCTTCCTTGTCTCCAGGGAGGCATGCGGTGTAAGCCCACCTTTATAACTGCTTCTGTTCCCTGGCAGGTGATCGAGCTGTGCCGCCCCCTGGACTCCCGGCTGGAGCATGTGGATTTTGAGTCTCTGTTCTCCTCCCTCAGCGTCCGGCACCTGGTCAGTGTTTTTGCCTCCCTGCTTCTGGAAAGGAGGGTCATCTTCATTGCAGACAAACTCAGGTACCAAGCTCTGCTGCTTCTGATAGTATGTGTAAACGATGCCAGTCTTAGACTCTCAAGGGTGTAGAGATTGGGTTCTGGGGAGCGAGGATGACCTGGAGGCCTGTGAGGCCACTCGTGGGGTAAAGGGAAGTAGACTGCGTGCGGCATATGCCTCTCTGGTATGTGGCCTGCTTTCCGTGTGGCGCGCTGTGAACGAGATACTCTCTTGTATGTGAGGGAAACCAAGGTGAAAGGTATGTGGACCTGCCCTCCAGAGTTCTCATTCCAGTCGGGGACCAAGAAGTAAGCAGTCTGCATGGCACCATGTGGGGAGGGCTTGTTAGAGCCGTGAGCTCAGATGGCAAAGGGTGGGACAGATGCTGACCTAGCGCCAAGGCCGAGAGCATGTTGCAGGCAGGAGGAGCCATCTGTGGGAAGGTGAGGAGTCAGGGGAAGCTGAACATGGCTTCAGGAGCTGTGAGGTAGCTCACTGACTGGAGTGGAGAACAAGGTTAGTCAGGAAGAGATGGGCAGGCAGAGAGGACAAGGAGCAACTCAGGGAAAGACCACAAGACTAGGTGAAAGAGCGCAGACTTACACAAGGCATTCTTTCCCTGTTTGTTATTAAACTAAACCATACAAATCACACATACACAGACACACATACATACATATAGACACACACACACAGAGACATATACATAGACACACACACACACACACACACACACACACACACACACCCCTGCCCCATAGGATGCCGTCCATAGCCCAATGATCACATTTTCTGAATCAAAAAGGCCACATCACAAATCAAAGAAAATCCAGAAGGAAATAGGAATTTGTATTGATCCTGAACTTCTAGCAAAGGAAAAATTCTTTGCATTTTCATCATTTCAGGCCTTTACTCCCAGCACTCTGGAGGCTGGGGCAGGTGGATCTCTGTGAAGTCAGGGCAGCATGGACCACACAGTAAGACCTTATTTAAAAAACAAAACAAATAAAACCACTGACTTGGGCTCAGCAGATAAAGGAGGCTGCCACCAAGGTAGACAGCCTGAGTTCAATCCCCAGGACCCACTAGTACTAGGAGAGAGCTTACTTCTGCAAGTTGTTCTCCGGCTTCTGTGAATGTGTGCACACATGCTCGCACACAATCAATGTATGTAAAACAATAAAAATTGCCAAAATATTGGCCTTCTCTGAACTGAGAGAAGAGGAGCATATGAGGTGGCTGCCACCCCAGGAAGGGCCAGGATTGGGGCCACCAGTGGCTGCAGTAGTGATGGCCACCTGAGAGGCCCATCTGGGAAGAAGACGTGCCAAAGCAGCACTGCCTGTGTGGTCTGGAGAGGAACCGCGACTCTGAGCTGTGGAGAGGGAACAGAAGAGGGAGGAAGAAAGGGACAGAGGAGTGAAAAGACAACATGTTTCAACATGGAATTCATGGGGGGAGCAAGCATCCCGCCCTGTCCTCCACTGTAGCCGTCTGGTCACCTTTATGCTGCCCGTCTTTGGACAGTTGCCATTTGGCTATCCCCCAACTGTCCCCATCTCCTGTCTGAGCTCCTATTCACTTTTAAATGTCACCATTATTATGTTCCCTGTGCACTGCTGTCAGCTCAGGAAGCAGGCGGCCCTGTCCTCAGCCTGCAGCTGGTGCTGGGAGCTGGGCAGCTCTCCAAGCTCCTGGGCACTAGGGAATTCAGACAGAGTTCTCAATGTTGGGGTCTTGGAAGCCAGGGATGACTAATAGCCCTTTAGTGACCGGGATCAGGTTTCATCGGCTCTGTGGTAACTGTCTCCATGTTCTGAAAGGCCCACTCCCCGCTCCCTAACAGCCCCCCATTCCCTTAGATTCTCAAGGCTTGGATTTGAGGGAGGGGGGAAAGGTGGATTTCAGAAAGGTCTTGGCAACAAGTGGAGACCAGATAAATAAATCCAGAACCCTCCAGGAGTGGAGCTGGGGACACAGCCCCTAAGGAACTTCCTTCTAGGATGAAGATGTTAGACCAAGGAGGCCAAGCAGGAGAAGATGCCTAAGGTCGTGAGTGTGGCTGGAGCTGAGCAGGCTCCAAGCATCAAGTACCAGTTTTCTGGTCGGAGACAGTGAAATGAAGGATAGGGACAGGTGGGGAGAAAGTGTCTGCCTAGCCAGCAGCCAGCGTGGGCTCCAAGTGTCAGAAGACCTGGGGAAACATTCTACCGAAGAGTCTAGAAAAGAGTGCCACCCACCTGCCTCTGCCCTGGACAGATTTCTGAGTGGGCAGAATGGACACTGGCCAGCCCCCTTGAGCAGATCTCCATGCTCCTGAGTGGTCTCTGCTCTGGGGCCTCAGCTAGTTCTCCAGGAGAACCTTTGGAGTTTTGCTCCTCACCTCACCTTCCGTGGGGTCTGACATTCTGCTCTTGGAGATCGACTCACTGTGAACACATGGCAGGGAAGAGGCATTTAAATCGTCCTTGGTGGCTTTTGCAGCAGATGTTGGATGCCACAGAGGGAGATTTTTGTAGGGGTGGGGAGGGCAGCAGGAATATGGCTAATTTTGATGCCCTCTTTGGGGCCAGAGCCTGGCTTTATAGTAACTAGTATGCACATATGCCTGTGTGTATATAAACTGTCTTTATTATTTACTTATTTTTGAGACACTGTCTCATGTAAAGTATCCTACGCTGGCCTCAAATACTCTATATGGCTGAGGATAGCCTTGAACTTCTGATCCTTCTGCCTCCACCTCCCAGCTGCTAGAATTACAAGCATACACCACCAAGCCCAGTTTATGTGGAATAGAACCCAGGGCTTCTTGCAAGCTAATAAGCAAGGAACTCTATCAACTGGGCTACATCACTTTTTTATTTTTATTTTTTGGTTTTCTTTTTTCGAGACAGGGTTTTTTCTCTCTGTAACAGTCCTGGCTGTCCTTGAACTCACCTTATAGACCAGGCTGGCCTCGAACTCACAGAGATCTGCCTGCCTCTGCCTCCTGAGTGCTGGGATTAAAGGCGTGCACCACCACTGCCCAGCTGCTACATCACATCTTAAATTGCACTTTAGTCCCTATACAGCCTCACATATGCACACCCCTCTCAGATCACACTGGGAGTTTTTTCCCAGAGCAGGAGGGACCCTGAACACTCAGCCCTTAATCCTGGGTCTCCACATTTGTAGGACACAGGGATTGATTGAGCCCTGGAGAGTGACTTTCTGGGCTCCAGTGTCCTGTTTTCCCTGCAGGCAGACACTTGCTGTTAAACATGGCTCAGGATGTTTTCCCTCTTGCCCAGTAAATTTACATCCATATTACACTAGTCCTGTGCAGATTTACATGGAGGATATTGTAGGCAGAAGTTTCTCTCCTGCAAGTAGTGACTTACAGGACGAGAACAAAACCTAACTGGAGAGATGAACACGGGTCAGGGGTGTAGCTCAGCTGGCAGAGGGTTTGCCTAGCGTGCACAAAGCCCTGGTTCCCATCCCCCACACTGTGGACTGGCTGTGGTGGCACACACCTGTCACCACTGCACGTAGGTGGTGTTGGCCAGAGAATTGGAAGTTCAAGTTCAGTCTCAGCTGCATAAGGCATTTGAGGCTAACCTGGGCTATGTAAGAGCCTGTTTCCAAAACAAGAAAGAAAGAAAACAGTGAGCACAGGCTGGAAAGATGGCTCAGTGGCTAAAAGCACTTGCTCTTCCAGAGGAAGACTCCCAGCACCCACATGGAGGCTCACAACAGTTACAGGGAATCCTCTCTGCTGGCTTCTTCAAGCAGTGCCGTCTTCTGGCCTCCACAGGCATTAGGAACACACATGATGCACAATACATGCAAGCAGAATACCATGTACATTTTTAAATTTAACCTAGACGTGGTGGCGCACACCTTTAGTCCCAGCACTCAGGAGGCAGAGGCAGGTGGATCTTTGTGAGTTCCAGGCCAGCCTAGTCTACAGAGTGAGTTCCAGGACAGCCAGGACTATACAGAGAGACCTTGTCTTGAAAAAAAAAAATAATAATAAATATAATTTTTTGTTCAAGAAAAGAACAATAATCACATCTGTGGGGCCTGAGGACTAAGTGTGCAGCCTTTGCCTGCTCACGCCACGTCACATAGGTGCTGGGTCGGGACCCTGAAAGGTACAGAGCTTAGCTCACTCTGCTGAAGGAAGCCAGGTGCAGAAGGGCTGCCTTTCGATGGAGAACATATCGAGGGAGCCAGGAGCTGCAGTGCACCAGAGGGACAGGGACAAGACAGACTCTGGGGCCCTGTGCATCCACAGAAATGCAGAACGTCTCTGTCAAGTGGGCCATCCGGACCCCTGTGTGAGTATGGCGGTGCGTGCAGCCTGTGATCCCAATAGGAGGAGACTGAGGAAGAATGGTTTTGAGTTTCAGGCTAGTCTTGTCAACACAGCGAGAGCCTGTCTTGAAAAAGAATAAGATTCCTTTCCTTTCTTTTGTGGCTAGGAAAGCTAAGTGTTTTTCTCCAGAACCTTCCTTCCTTCTCTCAGTGTCCTTCCAACAGAGGCCTCAGTGGGAAGGTGTGACTGGGAGTCCTCCAGGTTTCTCTCAGATCTGAAGGATCAGACTCCATGGGTCAGAAACCTCCAAGTCTCCTGGTTCTCTGACTCATAGGCCTGGTGGAAGGATCTTTTCCTTCTGTATGATTTATGGGGTAGTAGCCATAGGGAACTGAAGGTTCTCTGTCCAGGCCTTAGCAAACAAGGGCCTGGGGAACGGGCTGGCTGCAAGTTTCTTGAGCTGAAAGATTCCGAGAAGAAAGTCATTAGCATCCCAGCTGCCGCCTACATCTGAGACACTCCTCTGCTGAGCACCCGTGGACTCCAGTCCTGCTCAGCTGACAGTGGAGGGAAGTCTCTCCCTTTTGCCTTCTGTGTCCCAGTCTCAGTGGGGCCCAGCAGAGCATGAGAACAGGATGTATGGCAAACCCAGGGAGTGGCCCTGTGACATCCCTGGCGGGCCTTAGCTGCCCCCGGCACTCGCCCCCCACACAATGCATTCAGTTATCTTTGCTGTGGAGTCTGAGAGAAACTTGCTGGGAGTCGGTGGCAAACACTCTTGAGTTACAGAAGGGTTTTAAGTTGAGCCAAAAACATGTCAAATTTAAAATAACATTTTTGCTCTGTTTCATCTTTAGGGTGGACATTGAGTGTTTCTAAAGGCTCTGTCAGGCTCAAGCTTAACAGATGGAAAGCAAAGAATGCTGTTGTGATAGCTCATTCTGTTACCATAACAACTCAGATAAATATTTCCCTACACACACACACATCTTCATTTCCTTTATGATAAACATTTTGTTTTTTATTTACTAATTTCGGCTCTAAAAAGCTTCAGCTAAACCTATAGACCAGGATGTACTGGAGCCAGTGTTACACATAAGCAACTTTGTATAAAAGTTTTAGATGGCAAAGTGTTTAATATTCAATATCCTATCTTTTCATAGTAAAAAAAAGTCATAAGCTGAGGGTTCATCTACTAGCTAAAGATGAGTAGGATGAGATGACCAAATTTTGACCAACGATGTTTGAATCTTGGGTTTCGCACATGGATAACTACACAAATAAGTTCATGTGTAGCTGTATGTACTCATTCTTTTGTTTATTCCTCTTGGTTCAGTTTTACTCAGTTTCCATGAGCTTCAGTGAGGTCCTGTGTGTCTCCTAGATCCAGCTACACTCAACAGTGTTTGCCGTCTCAAGGCCTGTCTGCAAGCCGTGGCGGTACCCACTACCTTTGTGCTCTGGTACCCAAAGTACTGCACTTGAGGATCCAGCAGGATCTCAGGGCGGTTGACCAGAGTCTAATGTAGCAAAGCTCTGTGGAAAGAAGACATTTTAACAGCACGACAGTACGTTATAAAGTCACGGCTGAGGAAAATGGCACCCGAGTGGAGTCCTTGCCTAGCGTTCCTGACAGTCTGGCTTCCATTCCCAGCCTGGAAACAACTACGAAATGTCACCAGCTGGAGATGCAGCTTAGCTGGTAGAGTGCTGGCCTCGCATGCACTAAACCCTGGGTTCCAGGCCCCAGCACCTTATAAAACCAGGCATGGTGGTCCATACCTATAATCCCAATACTAGGGAGCTGGAGGATGAGAAGTTCAGAATCATTCTCAGTACACAGTTCAAGTTCACCCTGCGATATATGAGACCCTGTCTCAACAGGGGAATGTGGGGGTATTGTGTTCCCCAAAATATTGTGTATGCTAATAAACTTATCTGGGGTCAGAGAACAGGACAGCCACAATATTAAACATAGAGGTTAGGCAGTGGTAGCATACGCCTTTAATCCTAGCATTCCAGAGACAGAAATCCCTCTGGATCTCTGTGAGTTCAAGGCCACATTGGAAACGGCTAGGCACGGTGATACACACCTTTAATCCCAGAAAGCCACACCTTTAATCCCAGGGAGTGGTGGTAGAAAGCAGAAAGGTATATAAAGCGTGGAGGACCAGAAACTAGAGGCTTTTGCCCTGGAGAGGCTTTTGCCCTGGAGAGGCATTTGCCCTGGAGAGGCCTTTGGCCTGGAGAAGCATGTGGCTGGTTAAGCTTTCAGGCTTCTAGCAGCAGTTCAGCTGAGACCCATTCTGGATGAGGGCTCGGGGCATCCAGTCTGAGGAAACAAGACCAGCTGAGGATTCAGCGAGGTGAGATAGCTGTGGCTTATTCTGTCTCTCTGACCTTCCAGTGTTCACCCCAATACCTGGCCCGGGTTTGATTTTATTAATAAGAACTTTTTAAGACTCCTGCTACAGGGGAAGGGTACATTCTGACTTAATACAAACACCAGGAAGATAGCCTTTGGAGCACAGTTTAGAGGCTAACGAAGCCATACATAAAAGCTGTTGTCCTCGAACCCATCACTAGGTGTCCTTGGCTGGGACACGTTCCAGCTCTTTCCTTGGAGTCACCCAGGTCACGCTGCCTCTGTCAGGCCTTCCCCTTCAGGACTTCCTTCCGTAGATGAGACCCTCACAGATACTGGGGTTATCTCATAGTTCCTCTGAGTGAGACGTTACCATCATTCTTTGACCCAGGCATGCTAACTAGCCTTACAGTGATATCCTTGACTCATTTTGTGGCCTCAGGAGAAAGTTTCCGTTTCTAGCCCCTGGATGCACCATCTTGTACAGATTGAGAGTTTGTGAGTGGTAAGGCTGGAGGGGTACACTGGGGTTCTTCTGGGCTAGCTCACGTCTTTCATGGGGGACAAGGGTGAGGCCTGGAGTAGGGAAGGGCTCTTCCTGAAGCCACACGGAAAACAGAGCCAGCCCTCTCGAGGGCCAGCCTGTGTGCCTTTTAAATTCAGCGACATGTTACTTGAGCGTTAAAGGCGCAGTCAGGGAAACACGTCAGTCCTGCTCTCTGGGACGTTTCCTCATGTGCAGGACAGCCTGAGTTCTGCCCTTCAGTCCTGTTCTTGGAAGTGCTGTGCAGCGGGAGAGATGCACCCAGAACTAAAACATCTTCTCCAGATGTTAATACTCACAGACACATCCTGATGTTCCAAAACAATGCTTCAGCCCTTAAGAACCGCCTCCCGATACTAAACATCCGAGACCTGACCCTCTCACCTGCGTCCATCACTGAGCCCTCTGGCCCAGCCACCTTCCCCCGGGGGCATTCTCTTGCCTCCCCCACCCTGCACAGTCGGGCACAGCTGAGGAGCTTGGCAGTTCCTCCAGCCCCACAGTAATGGGAGCCAGCTGTGAGAGGGTTCTCCTTGGCCATCCTTCACAAATGCGGCCTCTTCTGCAACAGCCAGTGCTCAGTGAGGCGCCTGCTCCGGCTCTGCCCCCGGGCTTACTCCAAGGGTCCCCCCTTTTCCTTGCAGCACCCACCCTCTGCCCCGCCCATGCACACAAAATTCCATCAGCACTTACTGCAGTAATTGGGAAACACATACAAGCTGTGCTCAGAGCCCTTCATTTCTTCTCTGCCACTTAGGTTAGAGAAAGAGCGGCCACTCCTGCTGTATTTACAGAATCCAGCCGTTCCTTTCCATGTTGCCCAGAGCAGAATTTTTTAAGGTAGTGACTGGGCTAGAGCAAGAGGCGTAAGGTATCTGATAGCTTCCTGCCTGTCTGTCTGTTGGTCGTCCTGTCTGGGTGCTCTGTGCTCCCTCCCTCCTGTCCAGCTAACTAGGTGTTACTGATAACCAGGTGTGGGAATGTTTGGTCCTCAGCTGTCATGAAGGCTCTTGTAGGAAAAGTAGCTGCTCAGGACCCCCAGGACCAAGTTCTCAGCACAAAGGAGATTTATTTGCCCCAGAGGGACAGAGGGCAGGAATAAGAGACAAAGACAGGAGATGGAGGATGAGGGGGAAGGGGAGGAGAGCAAGGGGAGGGGAACAGACCTTGGAAGCTAGCTTCGGGAATGTAGTCTAACGATTTTAGCCAGGCAGAGGGAATGGGGGAGAAGAGCCAGACCTGCCAGAGTCACGTGCTCCAGAGGGCTGCTGTCCCTTCAGCTCTCACCATTAAGCAGAGAAAATCCTGAACGCTCCTTTCAAGAAGTGGTGGTGAGCGGCAGTCCTTACCTATGTGGCCAGCAGGTTACCCCATTGCATCCTCCTCAGAACTGGATGCAGGGCTGGGATGTAGCATGCATAAGGCCCTGGGTTCAGGCCCTGGCACTACGAGGCAGAAAGAAATTGAATACAGTTGTCCTTTAGCTCAGAGCATCTAATTCAGAGTGGATTTCAGCCTTCTTTCTGTAACCCTCCTCGTCTGCCCTGTGCATCAGCGTGGATGGTGATTTTTCCTAACCTCGGTCCTCCCCTTCCCTCCTTGGTTTGCAGTCAGTGCAGCTGAAGTCCCCGCCTCCCAGAAGTCCCTGCTGGCCCAGGCTTTACAGGCCTCACAAGGGCTGTAGCAGCAGGGAGAGAGCAGCGTTCTTCTGAGGATGAGTTCAGGAAAGGACAGTTGGTCTTTTTTCTGATTTGGGGAGAAGGACAAGTACCTTTCTTCTCCTGTAGCAATGACGGGGAAAGCACACAGGCCGCCCTCCCCTGTGCCTGTCTCTCTGAGTCTCCTTCCTCTCCCCGCCTGCCTTCTACCCTAGTACCCCTAGGCCCCGCTCCTTGACCCCCCACTCGCTTGCCTTCCTGGACTCCTGATCCATAGCTGCCCTGGAGTTGAAACTTCGCAGGGCTCAGTGTCTTTAGCTACAAAATTCCAAAGCAGGTAAAGCCCAAACCAGGTGTGTCATCCTAGAACTCCGGAAGGTGACCCAGGAGGGTCTCCAGTTTACGGTCAGACCAAGCTACGTAGCCTAGCAAGACCCTGTTCCTAAAAATGAATATGGATGTTGTCACCAGGATTGTTTCCAGATCTAAATCATGGGACTCTAAAACTTCCCTGGAGTCAGAAGCGCTTAAACGGCTGGGTATGGGGGTACATACCTCTAATCCCTGCACTCTCTCAATCCAGCACTGAGAGGTGGAGCCATGAGGATCAAGAGTTCAAAATCATCCTCAGCAACATAGTAAATTTGAGCCAGACTAGGACCCTTAAAAGCCTTTCTTTTAAATAATAATAATAATAATAATAATAATAATAATAATAATAATAATAATACCAGGCAGCAGTGGCACACACCTTTAATCCCAACACTCGGGAGGCAGAGTCAGGAGGATCTCTGTGAGTTCAAGGTCAGCCTGATCTGTAAAGAGAGATCCAGGACAGGCACCAAAACTACATGGAAAAACCCTGTCTTGGGGGCGTGGGGGGAGGCCCTAGGTGCCGTCCTTTGTACTGGTAGGTTAAAAAAGGAAACCATTGCTTGAGATTGCTAGACGTATAAGGGGCTGTGGATGTAGTTTGGTTGCTAGAGTACTTGCCTAGGATTCACAAGGCCCTGAACCTCATTGATCCCTAGAACCTCATAAATGGGGCCTGGGGTGTACACACAGACCTATAATCCCAGCACTCAGAGGGTGGTAGTTCAGGGTCATGCTGAGAAGTTACATAGAGAGTTCAGGGACACCTTGGACTGCATGAGACAGCTCTTTCTTATAAAAGGACTTTATTTGCTGGTCATTTCTGCAATGCTGGGCACAGAACCTATGACCTCGTGTGTAAAGTTCTTTCATAATAGTTACCCAGGGCTTAAGTCAGTCCCTGTAGCTGTTTCTTATGGCATCGTTTTTGTTTGTTTGTTTGTTTTGGTTTTGGTTTTTCGAGACAGGGTTTCTCTGTGTAGTTTTGGTGCCTGTCCTGGATCTCGCCCTGTAGCCCAGGCTGGCCTCGAACTCACAGAGATCCGCCTGGCTCTGCCTCCCGAGTGCTGGTATTAAAGGCGTGTGCCACCACTGCCCAGCTCTTATGGCATCTTAAAGCGTCTCCTATGAGCCACGCTGGGGCCAAGGGATGTAATACGCTAGACAGAGGCAGTGATGTTTTTAAACTTGAGTCTCACCTAAGCACACATTGTTTGGAGTATACTCTTCCCAGCCCCTCTTGCCCTCTTTCCCACCCCCTCCTCCCACCCCTCCTCCCACCCCTCCTCCCATCTCCCACCCGTTAGTTGTCCCCCAGACACTTTCATTTCTACTTTCATGTCGTACATGCATGATTTTTATGTGTCTACATAAAATCTAGAAACCACAAGCAAAACATATTTGTCTTTCTGTTATTGGCTCAGTTCTTTAATGTGATTATCTCCAGTTGCATCCATTTTCCTGAAAAAGATACAACTTTGTTCTATATGGCTGAAAAAAAAATTAAAGGGGCCGGGGAGTCTTAATTTCAGTGATTAAGAGCACTTTTTGCTCTTACAGGGGACCCAAGTTCAGTTCCCAGCATCCCATAGTGGCTCACAACTGTCTGTAACTCCAGTTCCAGGGGATCTGACTCCAGAAATAAAATTTAAAATCTAAAAAATAAAAAAATAATAAAAAGATTTGTAGGCCTCCATTGTATCTCTACCACAGTCTCCTTGTATGTTCCTCTGTTTTGGACAGAGATTAACTCTACAGCCTAGCTCTTGTGAACAGGGCTCAGTAGATATCCAAGTGCAAAGGTCTCTGTGAAATGTTGCTTTGGAGCCCTTTGGGTCCGTGCATGGGAGTGGACAAGCTGGTCGGTCATGTGGTGGAGGTATTGTTAGCCTTTTGAGAAACCTCATACTGACTTGTTCAGCAGGTGACTTTTCTGCCAACAGTGTAAAAACAGTTCCCTTTGTCCAGATTCTTACAGCATTTGTTATTTGGGGTTTTGTTTGTTTTGTTTTTTTGAGACAGGGTATCTCCATGTGTCCCTGGCTGTCCTGGAACTCACCATGAAGACCAAGGCTGGCTTTGAACCCACAGAGAGCCATTCTTACTCCTGAGTGCTGAGATTAAAGATGTGTGCCACTACACCCGGCTGTTATTAGGGTGTTTTTTTTTTTTTAACAATTTTTTTGTTTATTGTTTTATGTGTATATTAACATACATGTGCATTGCACATATGGTCATCAGAGGAAAGCTCTGGGAACCTGTTGTCTTCCTTCACTGTGGGTTCTGGAACAAGCTCATCTTGTGGGCAGGTGCTTTGCCATTTTTTCCTTATGGCTGCCATTCTGACGGGGGTAAGAGGGAATCTCAGTGTAGTTCCGCTGTCTCTGATGGTTAGGGAAGCTGAACACTTGTAGGTGTGTTTGTTTATGGTCATTTGAGAACAGGATGGATCCCAGCCCTTCTCTCTGGCCCCCGCTGTGGAAGCCCCACCATTAGCCACACTGAACCGGCCCTTTCTCTCTGTGTTCCCCCTTGCAGCACACTGTCCACGTGCTGCCACGCGATGGTGGCCCTCATCTACCCCTTCAGCTGGCAGCACACCTACATCCCAGTGTTACCACCGGCCATGATTGACATAGTGTGCTCACCCACACCCTTCCTCATCGGGCTGCTCTCCAGCTCGCTGCCACTGCTCAGGGAGCTGCCACTGGAAGAGGTGAGCCCCCGGGTCCCTGCACCCTCCTTCCTCAGGGCTCACAGATAGGAGGAGAGTCCTGGGCAGAAGTGGGAAGATGTGACAGGTCCTTCCCAGAGTCTCCCATCAATCAACCCCTTGGTGACTGTAAGAACCATTTTCCCCTCTAAATGAAATGGCCTGTATAAGCAGCCCTGTAGAAGCCTTGACATCAGACATAGCCATCTGCCCCATCCCCCTGTCTCCCTACACTGATCAGAGAAAGAAAGCAGTAACTGGAATGTGTGCTTGGACTGATGACAAAGAAGGCAGGGACTTAGTTATGTCACTGAAAAGACATGGGGTGTGACTGGCAAGATGGTTCAGTACCCAGCCTGACAACTAACTGAGTTCAGTCCCCTCAGAGGTACGTCTTGGAAGGAGAACACTGACTCCTGAAAGGTGTGCTCTGGCTTCCACATGTATGCTGTGACGCACACGCGCGCGCACGCGCGCGCGCGCACACACACACACACACACTCACGCACGCACGCAGGCAACAATAAAGGAAGAAAGGGAAAGGGGAGGATCGGAGGCCACAGGGAAGTGACTCTGTTGTAGAGCAGCCATGTACCATGCAGGAGCCCCTAGGTCCAACCTCCAGTATAAGAAACATAATGGTAATTAATGAAGGCTAGAATTAAAGAAAGGAAAAATAAATCTACACAGCTGGGTGTGGTGGTCACACTCATGTGCCCCAGCACTTTCCAGCCGAGTCAGGAGGATCTCAAGTTTGAAGTCAGCCTGGGCTACATAACAAGACACGCAAAATAAAACCACAATATAGTCATAATACCACCCAGGATTTTATAGATCAGTGCGCAAGGCAGGAAGTGCTATGTGGTACCTCTGCAGTTATTCGGTCCCTTCCTCTAAATCGTTTCTGGCCTGCCCTGTGTATAGGGGACTCCAACAGTCACCAAGTTCTGCTCAGCTTTGAACTTGGTGAGGATGCTGGTCCATCTGCCCTCCATTATCCCAGGACTGGGGATGCTGGTCCTTTCATTGTGTGAAGGCAAAGAGTTTATGAGGGTCTCTCAACATGGCAGAGCCTGTTTCCAGCTGTGGCCAGGCAGGCCATCCAACCTCTGTTCTTCCTCTGTCACAGTCGGCCCCCTAGGCTAGGGTCTGCATGAGGGTCCACTCGCAGAGTCAACACAGAAGTGTGCCCTTAAGCTTTTTACACAAGGTATCTTGCTCATACCACCCTTGTGGCCCTACATCTCAACCCACACTGAGGAGAGAGGTGCTCCCTCCCCAAAACTGTAACTCACAAAGGCACAGAGCCTGTAGCCTGACAGTGTCCCCCAGGCCGCACGCCTAGTCCTCCCCCCTTATCCCTCTGGGAAACCGGTAGGTTCAGTGAACAGCTCAGGGGTAAAAGGGTGAATCCCCAACATGGAGTTAAGTAGAACTCCAGAAAGTAGGGGCATCTTACATCTTTTGTCCCCCACCTCAGTAGCCCATAAACAGACAAACAAAAAGAAACAGAGAAGCTCTGCCACAGTCAGAACAGGGCTAAGAATCCAGCTGCTGACACATGTGTCCTGGCCTTCATTAACAGTGTAGGACACCCTCCAGTCCATGTTAGAACACACATACACATACATGTTCTCTCCATCCCCAGCTGCCTTCAGTACTGAGAAGGAAGAAAACTCCATCTCCACTTTTCTCCCCCAAGCCCTAATGACAGCGCCCACCCCTTTTCTTCTGTCCTGCAGGTTCTTGTGGTCGATCTCATCAATGACCGGTTCCTCAGACAGGTGAGTAGGAAGCCAGCCCAGCCTGCTTCTCCCATGCCTTCGCTTCTGCCAGAGGGTTCACCTCCAGCTCTGGAAAGGCTCCCTAGCAAGCCTGGACATGCTAGCCCAGCTGGACACTGGAGAACCAGGCTGAGGCCAGCCGAGGACGAGGCAGCAAAGAGAAAGGCTTTAGCCAAGACTGGTTTCCACCTGGACAGGCATAAAAGGGCCTCGACCAATGAATAGTCAGGACACGGGCTGGAGAGATGGATTAGCAGTAAAGAGTTCATGCTGCTCATATGGACTTGTAAAGAATTGGACTTTGTTTCCCAGCACCCACGTCAGGCAGCTCACCTTCAACAACATCTTCACAGGGATCCAACAACTCTGGCCTCCTCAGGCACTAAACTCACATGCACAGACCCACGCATGGACATGTACATACACTCAGATATCATCTGAAAAAATAAATCTCAGGTTTTTTTTAAAAAGGACACAGGAGAGCTGAGTCAGAGGTTAAGAGCATTTGCTGTTCTTGCAGAGGACCAGGGTTCAGTTCCCAGCAAAACATTCATACACATAAAATTAAAATAAATAACTTTTATTTTTTAAAAAAAGAAGAAGACCCATCGAGGCATGGTAGTACCTCCTTGTAATCCTAGCAGGGAGGAGGAGGAGGTAGGAGGATGGAGGGTTCCAGGAGACCCTGTCTCAAAAACAGACAAAAGCAAGGTATGGCTTATATATGTAATTCCAGCCCTTGAGAGGAGGAGGAGGCAGAAGAATTGCCTTAAATTTAAAGCTACCTGGGCCACACGGTGAAATAGTGAGTTCAGAGCCAGCCTGGGATATAGAGACCTTCAAAAATAAAAATAAAATAAAATTTAAAAAATTCATGAAGGAGTGAAGACACAAAATTATACACATTTTTTTCACTTCACTTCTTTTCTGCTTGTTTGTTTTGGTACTGGAGAGGGAGCCCGGGACTTGCACCTACTAGACAAGAAACTACCAATGAATCCTTCCCTCAGCCTGATTCTATTTTTTTCTCTAAGAAAAGTAAGAGAAGGACAAAAGAAACAAGTAGAAAGAGAACTGTATGTGTGCACATCTTAAAAATATTGACATGATGGGGCTGGAGAGATGGCTCAGCAGTTAAGAGCACTGGCTGTTCTTCCAGAAGACCCTGGTTCAGTTCCCAGCAACCACATGGCAGCTCACAACTGTCTGTAACTCTAGTTCCAGGGGATCTGATACCCTCACACAGACATTCATGCAGGCAAAACATGAAATAAAAATAAATTAAAAATGTACATGTTGTATATATTGACAGGAGCTGGGTATGGTAGTGTACGTCTTTAATCTTAACACTCAGTAGGCAGAAACAGGTAGATCTCTGTGAGTTCAAGGCTAGCCTGGTCTACATAGTAAGTTCCAGGGCTATATAGTAAGAGCCTGACCTCCCAAAAACATTGACAGGAAAACCTACCAAAACATTGGGTATGTCTTAGGAGGAGCCTAGAAACAGATGGAATAATTTAAAATGGCTTACAGACATTCATGGCAGTGCTGGTACTGGTGGTTTTGGATGACTGTTTTGGTGGTGATGGTGGTGGTTTTCTTGTTTAGATGTTGCCTTTTGAGCCAGGAGCTCACTGTAGCCCAGGCTAGCTTACTGGGATTACAGACTTCCGACACCATGGCCGGCACTTTGGTTGTTTCTGTACTGGTCATAGTATTTTCCTTACAAGAGAAACGAATACACCTTTATTTTTGATTGAGTATGATGTCACCTGCACCGCCAGCTCAGGCTGCTGTCACTTCGCAGGCCCAGCTGCAAAGGCAGCTTCACAGGTCACTGATCACCCTCCCTAGCCAGGGCTCCATGGGTGCTGGCTGCCCTTCAGGATAGGGGCAGTGGGAAAGAGCTCCTGAGAACCCACAGAGCCCCAACACTTTCACAAGAGAACTGGATAAATTTAATCTCTAAGATGAGGCCAGTACTGATTGGTGGCCCATCTTACAAATGGAGGCTCTGAGGCTCTCACAGCTTGTAAGAGCTAGAATGGGGATTTGAACCTCAAATTTCTGACTCTAAGCCTGTCCCTTCTACTATACTAGGAGCTGAGGGCATGGCATGTAAGATGGCTCCGTGGGTAAAAGGCTCTTGCCCGAGCCTAATGACCTAAGTTCAAGTCTCAAGACCCACATGGTGAAACAAGGGAACCATACACACTCACACACACACACACACACACACACACACACACACACACGCACGCACGCACGCACGCACACGCACACGCACATATGCACACTCACTAATAAAACAAAAAAAGCTCTGGGCGGTGGTAGCCCATGCCTTTAATCCCAGCACTGGGGAGGCAGAGGCAGAAGAATCTTTGATTTTGAGGCCAGTCTGGTCTACAGAGTGAGTCCCAGGCTAGCCAGGGCTACACAGTGAGGCCTTGCCACACACACACACACACACACACACACACACACACAAAAAGTTTAAACTATGAACTGAGCTGCCTGCCCAGAGATGGGACTGGCACATGGCTGGCCAGGCGTAGCTGTACCCACCTGCATCTCCTGCCTTACAGATGGAGGACGAGGATTCCATCCTGCCCCGGAAGCTTCAGGTAGCCCTGGAACACATTCTGGAGCAGAGGAATGACCTGGCCTGTGACCAGGATGGAGGCCCGCTGGACTGCGTGCATGGTAAATGCCAGGACTTGAACAGCTGGCTGGTTGAGTGAGAAAGTAGGGGCATGAGGAGAAAAAGTGGGGTTCAACCTTCCATTTGGATTTCATTCCAACAGTAATTGTAGGAATTTCCCCCACTTTCTCCATCTAGGTGCTAAAATACCTCTAAAAGGGGGCAAGGCCAACTTTAAGTGCCCTTTCTCTTGGCTGGTACCAGGTGGGCAGAAGCTGTGGAGGGAAGTAGCTGTTGCTGTAGTCAATAACTGACTGTCCTGGGCTCTGGCCCACCAAGCTTACTCTTACGGCCTTTGTCCCCCTTTGCTCAGGCCCTGAGTCCAGCCCCTTGAATGAGGTGGTATCAGAAGCCTTTGTCCGATTCTTTGTGGAGATTGTGGGCCACTACTCCTTGTTCCTGACTTCGGGCGAGGAGAGGAGCCTGCAGCGAGAGGCCTTCCGAAAAGCTGTCTCCTCCAAGAGCCTGCGACGCTTCCTGGAGGTCTTCATGGAGACCCAGACTTTCCGTGGCTTTATCCAGGAGCGGGAACTACGCAGGCAGGATGCCAAAGGTTAGAACACCAAAACCTTGCCGGGGCAGGGAGGGCAGAGGCGCTGGGCTCTGAGTGGCTAAAGAGAATGGAGGAAGAGGTAGACAAGGATGCAGGCAATAACAGTACTCCAGCCTCCACAGGAGCTGCCATCACGCCACACCTGAACAGTGAACGTGGCCTACTCTGCTTCTCCCAGGCTTCCCCTGTCCCTCCTGCTTCTCTGCAGCCCCCTCTGCTCTGCCCCTCTGCCCTTCTTCCTGCCCGGAGACTGTAGAGGGATAAAGATTCAGGAGACTCTGGGCTGGTGCCTGTGGCCTGGGGCTAGCACTACAGAATCTGGACATCCTGCCTCAGTTACCATCCACAGCAGCCTTTCTTCTCCCTCCTCCTTCTCTGAGTTCTTCTCTCTTCCTTCTCCCTGTCCCCGTCTGCATAGGCTCCATCATGGGTGTAGGGAGAAAGGGAGCCAGGAACACGAAATGACGGAGACACCATCCCAGCTCATTTTGTCCATTGTCTAGGACGTTCTGGGGATCTAAAATCTAGGAATGCTGGTAAAGACGGTTTTGATGAGAGCTAAACCTGGGAAGGGAAGGCGCTTACCTCTGCAGCATGGCTACACAGAGCCCAGAAGGTTCCAAAAGAGCAGCTGGTCCCACCCCTGGGATTTCGCTGGTGTTAGGAACTCAGCTCAAAGTCCTGCATTCCCATAGCCATTTCCACGGGAGAGATAGGCAGCCATACGTGAGGCTCTGATGAAGATTTGATTAGAGGGTGTGAGAGGCCTCATTCTAGGTCTCTCTTCAGGGTTACAAGTCACTATTGGTAAGAAAGGTAGCAGGAGCCAGAGGTGGTGAAACACGTCTTTAGTCCCCGCACTTGGGAGGGAGGCAGAGACAGGTGGACTTCTAAGTTCAAGGCCAGCCTGGTCTACAGAATGAGTTCCAGGACAGCCAGGGCTACACAGAGAAACCCTGTCTCAGAAAACAAGATAGCAGGAGTGAAATGGGATCTCATATGTGAGTGGGCTTTACAGCTTTCCACAGACAGCTGTTACGGGAGGGGGAGGGCAATTATAAGGACAGTAAAAATCCTCATAAACCTCATGCTTGCAAGCATGTTTATAGGCAGAGCTGCATCTCAGGAGCAAGGTTTCCCTTTCCCGCTCTAGCCAGGAAGGTTTGTGCAGACGCACAAAGGCAAGGATCTAAAATGTCCCGGATGTCTCGTCACCAGGTCTGTTTGAGGTCCGAGCCCAGGAGTACCTGGAAACCTTGCCCAGCGGAGAGCACAGCGGAGTCAATAAGTTCCTCAAGGGTCTGGGTAAGGCCTGGATCCCTGTCAGCAGCCTCAGATCTACTGTCTCCCCAGAGCCAGGAACCCTCAGTGACGCAGGAAGCTGGCACTAGACTGACTGCCTCTCTTAATCTGTCCCTAGGCCCTCGGGTGGCCTCACTGTCATCCTTGCCACAGTCTGAGTCTTCTGGGAACCCAATAGAGGAAGTAGTCCTGGGGCCAGACAGGGAGTGATACAGGCGGGACTCCACCCGGCCTGCAAGTTTCCCTGGGTAGGGAAGTAAGAAGCGAAGCACCAGGGCTACAGTTTAATCAGCAGAAAGGTCCTCATGAGACAAAGAGAGCCCGGGTTTGGCAGTCGTGCATACCAGCACCCTCAGCATTTGGGAGGTGAAGGCAGGAAAATCAGGGGTTCAGTGACCAGCAAGATGATGGCTCAGCGGCTAAAGACACCACACAGGCCCGAGGACCTGAGTCCAATTCCCAGATCCCATGTAAAGGTGGGAGGAGAGAACTGACTCCACAGAGTCGTCCCTTAACCCCCACAAGTGCGCTGCGACACCAGCTTTCCTGTATCCCTTCCTTCCTCTTTCCCTTCCCTCTCTCCCCAATAAGATGTTCTCACTTTCTTTTTTAGGGAATAAAATGAAGTTTCTCCACAAGAAATAAACATCATCTTGGCTCAAGGGAAAACCTGTCCACTGGGACCACACATTTCTAACAGTTCTGAGAGGCTGTGGGCTGAAGGCAGTCCCCAGCCCCAGCTCCTCCCAGGATGGGGCCTGTGAACTTGGCAGGTGGCAGAAGCTCAGGATAGCCCTGGAAGGAACCTGCCACCATGCAGCTGTTCTTACTGTGGTTGGTTCTGGGGTCTTTATATCTTAGATATTAAAAGAGAAGAAGAAAGGTGTTTGGGTCTTCCTTCTGTCTTGCCAGGGCTGAGAAAACTCTCTCCTGCCCTACCTCATCTTTTCTGGGTCAGCCGGTTGACAGCTGTGGAGCCAGAAGGAGGGAGAAGATCGGAAGAGTGGCCACCACAGAAGTCATCCTAGATGTGGCTGTCCACGATCCCGGTTATTCCGGACTGGTCTATGACGCCACCTGGTGGCAGAGACTGTGGACTTCACTGTTCTTGACTGGGGGTTTTTTGCTCCTTCAAAGGAAGTCACATAGAACTGTTCTTGCCCAAACAGCCTGTGGCTTTTAGGGACACATAAAAAGAGGAAGTCTTGTTAATTGTTAACAAAATGTTCTTGGGGTCCCGAAATGTCTGTTTCCTGTGGCCTCACCATGACATTTTGACCACTGCTGTGAACCTGTTCCTCACAGCCGACCTAGGTTGTTCTCTCATTGAGAGGGAGGAACTGGAGGAGGAGGTCACAGTCAGCTGACCTGTGGGGGAGTCTGCAAGAGCCCTGTGTGCAGCACAGGACAGTTCTCAGGCTGGCCTCGGGCTACCACCCCAGTACTGCTGGGCCCCCAGTGGATGCCACAGTGAGTAACTACTTCTGGATCATCTGGCCTGGAGTGGGGCAGGATTAACAGGGGTGAGTGGCTGGCGTTGGGGGAAGCCTGAGTAAGAACGTGAGCTTGGAGGCTCACACAGGCACCTCAGTTTAGTTAACTTTACTGATAGCAATATTCTGTGTATTTTTATATTGCCCCTAAGTGATCACTTTTAGTATTTTGGAATATACATTCTTTTCTAACTTATTTTCTATTATACTGTTTTACTTAAGAACTCCAAGTGAATGAATAAATAAATAATAAATAAATATCTTTATCAACATTCCTAGTGAGTGTATAATATTTTATGAAGGTTTTTATATTTGACTTAAGCAAAAACAAAAATGACTTAAGCAAAAACAAAAATAAATTTGGGGAAATGTGCTAGACCACGTGCATGAAGAGGCTTTTTTCAATGTTCTTTATATTAAAAGGAGAAACACGATGTGTGTGTGTAAAGAGTAAAGAATTGGGCCAGTGAGGTGGTTCCTCAGGTGACGGCTCCTCAGCCTGGCAGCCCGAAGTCAGTCTCCACAGGCCACATAAGGGTGGAAGGAGAGGACGACTCCACAGAGTTGTCCTTTGACCTCCACGTGTGTGCTGGGGCACACATACCCTGTACACGCACACATCACACACGCACACATCACACACGCACACATCACACGCTATTTTTGAATACTTTAAAGGATTGGTGAGTTGACTTTTAACATATCCATAAGATAAGAAGGACAAAATGGCTTAGCCATTGAAACGCCGGCACCACCAGGCCTGAGCCCTGAGTTCGATCCCCAGGACCCACGTGGTGGAAGAAGAGAACCAGCTCCCACCAGGGTCCTCAGACCTCAGTATGAGTCATGCCATGTGCTTGTGCACACATGCAAACATACAAGTGAAGTAAAACATTTAATTAATGTGTATATTACTCTATTATATATTAAATATACTCATAGGAAGTACACATGCAGGTCATGAGAATACTGTCCGATCAAGTGCACAAATAACAAAAAACATTAGCTGTGCCTGGTTCCAGTTTATTGGAACATGAATGCCCTCTTCTGTCCTCTGTCCAAATACCTTCCCTCACACTTTTGTAAGTTCAAAGAAAATCGACTAACATTACCCATAGTGTGTAAAGCAGCAGATTAGACCAGGAAGAGTTGGAGAGAAAAAAAAGAAAAAAACAGTAGCTTTGCAATGACTGCTCACAGTCTGGGGCCGGTTCTGTGTTCCTGCTTCTTTGTTTTGATGGAGAGCGGGTAGTAATATTGTTTTGCTGGCCTTGAATTTGCCAAAATCCTGCCTGAACCTTCCCGGTCATAAAGTCACAGGCATGCACCCCCTGACCATGGGGCAGATTTAGATAGACAGTGCCCTTAGTTGAGAAACAGGACTGCTGAGTGCATGATGTGGGGGATGATGCCAGAGCCCCCCCTAGTCTTTATATCTTGCCTCCTGAGGCTCATCCAACACCGTCCTATAGTTCCTATTAAAAGGTACACATTTAATCCCAGCACTCAGGAGGCAGAGGCAGATGGATCTCTGAGCAAGGTCAACCTGGTCTACAGGTCGAATTCCAAGACAGCCAGGGCTACACAGAGAAAACCATCTTCAGAGTGGGAGGTAGAGGAGGCACACATTCAGGCTGGAGAGAGAGCTAAGTTGGTAAAATGCTTGCCCCACAAACATGGGGACCTGAGTTTAGTGCCCAGAACCCACATAAAAGGCTAGGTTTGATGGCACACTTCTGTACCAAAACTGGGGAGAGAAACAAGTAGTTCTTGAGGCTTATTAGCTACCTAGCCTCTCCTAATTGAGTGAGCTCCAGACCAGTGAGAGACTCTACCTCAAAAAAAAAAAAAAAAAAAAAAAAGATGAGTCTTTTGTGGAGCCTGGTGGTACACACCCTTAATCCCAGCATTCAGGAGACAGAGGCAGATGCATTTGAGTTCCAGACCAGTGTGATCTACAAAGCAAGTTCATCAACAGCCAGGGCTACATATAGAGACCCTGTCTCAAAATTAGTAAGGTGTCTTTATGTGGCCATAGATCATTTCGACGGCCTGTGTCACCAGGCGGGCCTCTGCCACTTGGCACCATAGCACGGACTGCCAGACACGGGGCTCATGATTAAGATTACAGCACTTGAAAGACTGAGGCAGGAGGCTTGCCATGCTACATAGTGAGACGCTGTTTAAAAAAAGAGAAAGAGGGCTATGGGAAAAGCCTAGCTAGTAAAGTGTTTGCTGTGCAAGCTTGAAGACCTGAGTTCAATCCCCAGAACCCATATTTTAAAAATTCAGGCTGGGCGATGGTGGCACACACCTTTAGTCCCAGCACTCGGGAGGCAGAGCCAGGCGGATCTCTGTGAGTTCGAAGCCAGCCTGGTCTATAGAGCAAGATCGAGGACAGGCACCAAAACTACACTTGAAAAACCAAAAACAAACAAACTAAATAAATAAACAAACAAACAAACAAATAAATAAGTAAATTCAGGTCTTATGTATTTGTAATCCCAGCACTGGGAAAGTGGAGACAGGCAGGTTCCTCTGCCTCAAGTGGCCAGCCAACCTAATAGGTGAGTCTCAAACCAGTAAGAGAACTTGTCTCAAAAACAAAAACAAACTAACAAACAAAATGGGGTGTTGGGATAATCTCTCTGTACATTATGTAAAGATGTGTCTCTGTTTTACCTCACCTGCCTAAGGCAACTTCTGATTGGTTTAATAAAGAGCTAAATGGCCAATAGCTAGTCAGGAGAGGACAGGTGGGACTTCCGGACAGAGATGGGAACTCTGGGAAGGAGTCTGACCTGAGAGATTCACTAGCCAGCCTCGAAGGAAGTCAGATGTCAGGTACTGAGGAGAGGTAAGAAGCCACAGGACAAAAATGAAGATGAACACAAACAGGTTAATAGAAGTTTGAAGAGCGAGTTGGGAACAAGGCTAAGCTAAGGCCAAGCTTTTATGCTTAATCAGAAGTCTCCCTGTCATTATTCAGGGGCTGGTGTTCCAAAGAAAGACCCATTACATGGGGGGCTGGGGAGCAATGGCTCAGCAGTAAAGATTCTGCTCTTCCAAAGGACCTAGATTCAGTTCCCAGCACCCACATGGTGGCTCACACCATCTATGATTCCAGTTCTAAGGGATTCAATGCCCATTTCTGGCCTCTACTGTTACTTACAGTCATATCATGTACACATAAACATATACATAAATAAGTAATAAAATACAATTAAAACAAAAAATAAGGTGGAGGTCAGTATGGAGCCTTAGTGAGTTAGCTCAGTGAGTAAGGTGCCAGTGCCAGGCCTAATGACCTTAGTTCAGTCCTCAGGCCCACATGGTAGATAAAGAAAACTGACTCCTACAAATTGCCCTCTGACTTCCACTAATAGGCCATAGAACACATGTGCATGCACACACACACACACACACACACACACACACTATTCAAACAAATAACGGCAAGTACACATGCATACACAGGTACACATTTAAAACTAAACAGGGAAAAAGACACAAAACAGAAATGCTAGAGAGATGGTTCAGTGGTTAAGAGCAGTTGCTGCTCTTGCAGAGGACCAGAGTGCAGCTCCTGTTAGCCAATCACGAAGCTCTCAATTGCCTATAACTCTAGCTCCAGGGGGATTGATGCCCTCTTCTGGGGCACCTGCATGCAAGCACATGGGCATTAACACACACACACACACACACACACACACACACACACACACACACACACATTTTTTAAAAGCTTGAAAAAAGAGAATATATACAACCATAAAAACCTATAAATGAATGACATTCCTTCTCAAAGGGAGAGGTCTCATTGGTGCTGGAGACAGCTTTTTCCAGGTACCTGCAGCATGCTAATCAAGCCCTTTATGGCAGGTGCTACAAAGGAGACCACATGAAGAATTCTAGGGGCTTGGTGAGGGTGAGGTTAGAGCAAAGGGGTTGCAGAGGCTGAGGGGTGTGGTATAATCTCCTGCTCTCTTGTCTTTGTTTCCCTGAGCCCCAGGCCAGCACATGATAAGCCTGCACAATCCTGCAGCCTTGGCATTCTTTACTCCTATTTCCTTATTTAATTTCAATGAAAATCATAGGACATGTCTGCCTGCACGCCAGAAGAGGGCACCAGATCTCATTATGGATGGTTGTGAGCCACCATGTAGTTGCTGGAAATTGAACTCAGGACCTCTGGAAGAGCAGCCAGTGCTCTCAACCTCTGAGCCATCTCTCCAGCCCCCAAATTAGCCATTTTTAAAATAAACAATTCAGGGCCATGCATTACATTCATGCTGTACAATCACAACCTCCCTTGTACTCCCAAACATTTTCCTTCTCCCAAAACAGAATGCACATCCATTTTGCAGCGCTCCCTGCGAGGGAGATGAGGGAGACGTTGGTGGATGGGCGGGGTCACTCCAGGCCTGACCAGAGGCATGAACAGGAAAAGGCAAAACAAGGCAGGTGAACAAGGCCATTACTGCCCACACCTGTCAAGGCCAATTAATTCTGTTCCCTGGCTCTCCAGGGACCACACCTTGGCCTCACCCAGGCCCTACGTGGAGTTCAGCTGCCAACTTCTGGCTACAATTAAGTGGCCTGGTGCCAGTTTCCCTGTGTCCCTTACCTGCCCACTCTTTCTCTCTCTCCTTTTCCTAATCGACCCCAGCACAAAGTCTATGAGAACAGCCTTGAGTACTATAACCAAAGCTCACAGCCCCTGGTCCCTTCCCGGCAGGGCTAACTCGCTTACCCCTTGGGCAGAGTCTGGGCTAGCTAGTTCTTTAGGAGGAGAACACAGATTCACTGCAGACTCACACAGACCTAGCCTAGCGCTTAAACAAGGGACTGTGGTGCAGCAGGACCATGCTCACACACGAGCTAAAAGAGCAGCAGACCAGTAGGGACTGGCCACCGTGTAACCAGGATGGCCCCTGCCCATCCAGTTCCTCAAGTTTCCCTGGGAGCTGTGTAGCCAAGAGCTCTGGATTGAGGCTGCTCTCCACCCTACCTCTCTGCCTTATCAGCCTATGGGGAAAGTCCAACCAGGACCAGAGATGGCTTAGCAGCCCTGCAGTCAGCATCTGTTAACAGGACTCTCAGTGAAGCTGGTGAGTTTCCTAGCCATGTTGAAAATAGGGTAACAGATTCAAGAGACGAGAAGAAGTGAGGTGGGTTTGCTGTTGTTTGATTTTCTGTGGGCTCTGGTTTTGTTTTGTTTTGAGACAGGCCCTCTCTATGTATCCCTAACCAGCCTGGAACTGTCAGTCAGGCTGGTCTCAATGTCATAGAATCACCCTGCCTCTGCCTCACAAGTGCTGGGATTAAAGGTGTGTGTCATGCCCTCCCGGAAACAGTTTTGCAGAAAGGGATGCCAGAGTAAAGAAGAGGCAAAAATGGCTGGAGTAATGATTTGACAGAGGACACTGTGCTAAGTCCTCAGATGGGGAGAAATTCATGTCCTCTTCTGCAGGCTGGGACTTCCACATCCCCAACGCCTCATCTCAATGGCCTTGGACACAAAGCCTCATCCAATGAACAACTTGGGGCTTGAGATTGCCCCTGAAGAACCAGCCTGCCTCCCTCCATCTTAGGCTTGAAAGCCATCTTACAGTACAGACAATGTACTGTAATGGGTTCATTCCTGCTTATGATTAAACTAGGACTGGACCATGCCCCACCTGTAACCGTAACTACACATGGTTCTGTACTGCCTGTTCTAGGAATGCCAATCATGTTTTTGTTTCAAAAAGTTGTTCATAACCATCTCGAAACCCCATCTTTGTTTCAAAAGGTTATATGTCACGAATCGTTCTCTGTACAGCCAGCTCCCAAATAACGACATGGAGACTTCTTATTAAGTAGGAAAGCTCGCCTTTAGCTTAATTATCTTATCCCACTAGCTCTTAGAACTTAAATTAACCTGTTTATTTTAATCTACAGTCTGTGACAAGGCTTGTTACCTCACCTCTCTGTACTGCTCAGGCTGCTTCCTCTGTGTCTGGCTGGTGACCCCAGAGTTCTCTCTCTGTCCCCAGAAGTCCCGCCCTAACCTCTCCTGCTTAGCTATTGACTGGTCAGCTCTTTATTAAACCAATCACAACGACACACCTTCACATAGTGTAAAGGAATATTCCGCAACAGTTATCTGGCCACCTGGGCCTACCATGCTCTGACTCTATCTGTTAGGCCCACCTTGCAACCATGTCTTTGTTTCAAGAGGTCATTAGGACTAACTTGTCTGTCCTGCTCCTATAACCCCTCCTATTTTGCCTGCCAAATCCCCCATTTGGGAACCCCCTACCCCCTAGAAAAGCCTTGTCTTCCTCAGATCCAATACTGACCTCTCCAACCCGCACTTGGGGGGAGGCAGCCCATATGGACAAATAAAAAGGCTTTCTTGAATTAATTGCTTGCTTTAATTAACTTGGCCATGATAATTCGGGTCAATGGTCTTTCTCCTCCCATCTTTGGGATTAACACCCCCACACACACTCCTGTCCCATTCTGGGCTCCATCACTTAGAAGACCACCTGTAACTTACCAGCTCTCAGAATTCTGGGACAAGCAGATGCTAGCCCCCAGCTAAGGGAGGGAGGGGGCTAGCATCGCCTGCACCTCTGTAACTCTGATGCACTCTAAGCCTGCTTCATATTGAAAATGGACCATTGTTCAATATTTGATGTCTAGTTTCTTGAGTTCAAAATACTGAACAATCCAATTAAAAAATGGGCTGAAGAGCTAAACAGAGAATTCTCAAAAGAAGAATCACAAATGGCTGAAAGACATTTAAAGAAATGCTCAACATCCTTAACCGTCAGAGAAATGCAAATCAAAATGACTCTGAGATACCACCTTACGCCTGTCAGAATGGCAATGATCAAAAACACTAATGACAGTCTATGTTGGAGAGGATGCGGAGCAAAGGGAACACTCCTCCACTGTTGTTGGGAATGAAAACTTGTACAACCACTGTGGAAATCAGTGTGGCGGTTTCTCAGAAAATTGGGAATCGATCTACCTCAAGACCCAGCCATACCACTCTTGAGCATATATCCAAGGAATGCTCAATCATACCACAAAGATACATGCTCAACTATGTTCATAGCAGCACTATTTGTAATAGCCAGAACCTGGAAACAACCTGGATGCCTGTCAACTGAAGAATGGATTAAGAAAATGTGGTACATAAACACAATGGAGTACTACTCAGCAGAGAAAAACAATGACAGCATGAAATTTGCAGGCAAACAGATGGAACTAGAAAATATCATCCTGAGTGAGGTAACCCAAACCCAGAAGGACAAACATGGTATGTACTCACTCATAAGTGGATACTAGATATAAAGCAAAGGACAATCAGACTGCAACCCACAGAACCAGGGAGGCTATATAGCAGGGGGGACCCGAGGATGACTGTGGCTTATAATAAGTTTTGGGTTTACTCAATTACTGGACAAGCCTCAATGAAACATTTCACTATTAGGATAAGAATTTATACTGTATCAAGTTGATAATAGAAAAATAAATAAATTAATAAAAATTTTAAAAAAAGAAAAAGAAAGAAAGAAAATGGACCATAACAATCTATTTCTTACACTGGGCAACATGGAGACCCTGAGCCTATAACAGCTTGGCAAGAGAGATCTTCTAGAGACATGCAGGAGCCCTTCCTTTAGCTATCAGACTATTGAAACAATGGACCACCTCCCTCAGTTAATTTGCCCAGGAATCCAATGCTGGGGGACGGGAAAGGCAGAGGGGTCTCTGGGTTCAGGTGGAGGAGGGATGTGCCTCACTGGAAGAGATTTCACACCCTTCTGACAGCTTAAATCGATGCATACATATTTCCAGGCTTTTGTTTCAGCTTTTTGTTTCTTTTTTCAAAGCATCTCTCCATGCAGGCCTGGTTGGCCAGGAACGAAGGGTGTAGACCAGACTTGGATCCTCCTGCCTCTGCCTCCTAAGTGTTCCGACTAA
>CABHPH010159968.1:31060-46296 GCA_902168325.1 Peromyscus nudipes | reverse complement strand
CTTCAATCTTCGGAATGAGGGTGGCAAAACGACCCACTCCCCTAGACAGTGTGTCTGGTAGCAGCAGGAAAAAAGTAAAGCTAAGTGTCTTCGCCTCAGTCGGTACCTGGTTCCCTAGGGTGGCCCCGCAGGTGATCCGCCCCCAGGGACCAGCCCACCAGTCCCAGCGAACTCCCTTCCAAGTCGAGCGTCGAGCAAGCTGTCCCGCAAGTCAACAGTGGGCCCCGGGGATTCAACAGCAAAGTCGATACAAGGCTGTCTCTGCCCTACACCGGGTGCTGCCCATGGTACTTCCCTCAGCCAGGCCCTGACCCTGAGTCGCCAATACTACAGCTGCCATGGCCGCCAAGTGGCACCTCTTCATTACTCCCACTTCCGGATTGTCTCACCGCCCCCTCTTTAGCAGGGCACTTCCGGGTTACAACGGACCTATAGACCGCGGTAGTTATATTGCCGCCATTTTTTAGAAAGGCTAAAAAAAAAAAGGAAAAAAAAAGACTAGTGTCACTGTTGTGTTCTCCATCATTTCATTCACCCGTCGGCTAATTGAAGTACAGAAGGCAGCGTCCCGAAACAAACCACTGTTTCTAAAGCGGCAAAATTCTCTCTTACACACCTCCGCGCCCTTACCCAAGGTGGCCGAAACGGAGTCAACATCCGCTCTAGAAGCCGGAAGTGTGCGACTCTCTATGGTCCAAAAGGCTCTTTCGCGTCGCGCTTCCGACGATTTCCGGCGACCGCTCTCGCGGGATTGGCTGTTGGCGGCGTTGCGGCTGAGCTCGTGTGCGGCGGCAGCGGTGTTAGCGGCGGCGGCTGCAGCAAAGCGTTTGGCGCGATGGTGAGTCCTCCGTGGTTGCCGGTGTCCCCGACTTCTGGGGCCACCCCTGCTCCGTACCTCTTCCCATTCCTCCCGTCCCCGTCCATCCAGCGCGAGCGAGCTGCTCCCCGCCCCCCAAGCTCGCGGATCGACCCTTCCCCTTCCCGACGCTGAGACGCGGGGCCTCGCCGTAGGCCCCGGACCTGGCCCGCCTTGCGGCTGCGCGCCCGCCTGCTGGTGGGGGCGAGGTGTGCGGTGGGCAGAGGGTGCACTGTCTGCGGATCGCTGCCGCCTGGGAGAGGGAGGCGTGGGGTGCCGGCTCTTTCTCTTCAGATGCGGACTGTGGGAACAATGGCCTTTTCTGAAACTGACACGCTCGTCACCTCACTGTTCGTCGCATGCGGGCCTGGGGGGGTCGGGTTTTCTTTGCAGTGTGCCTCCTCAGCCGTGCCCGCAGTGTTCCAAAAAAAAAGAAGTATTTTCCCTTTTTCAGGATCCTCAGTTGCCCCGGTTTGCCTTCGGTTTTGTTCTTACTTTCCTTTTCTTGAGAGTGGAGCCTGAAAAGAGACTCCAGGGTCCGGGCCCCAGAATCTGACAGGGATGTAGTAAAGTATGGTTTACACGTTCTGTTTTGTTAAATTATGTGGCTGTGTTTGTGCATGTCGAGTACAGGTGCCCGCTGAAGCCAGAAGAGGGTGTGAGATCCCCAGGATCTGGAGTTAGAACAGGCGGGTGTGGGTGCTGGAAACCCAACTCGGGTCCTTTGTGAGAGTAGCACGTGCTCTTAACCACTGAGCTCTCTCTTCAACCCTCTTGTGTGTTGTTGTTTTGCTTCTGGGAGTCTTAAAGGATTTCTTTTTCTGTTTATTGGTGTTTTGCCTGCATGTCTGTGCCACTTGCGTTCAGTGCCTGCGGCAGACAGAACAGGACGTCTGATCCCCTAGAATTGGAATTACAGATGATTGTGAGCAACCCTGTAGGGGCAGGAAACTGGAAAACTAGTCCCTTGGAAGAGCAGCTTGTACTCTTTTTTTTTTTTTTTTTTGGTTTTTCGAGACAGGGTTTCTCTGTGTAGCTTTGTGCCTTTCCTGGAACTCACTTGGTAGCCCAGGCTGGCCTCGAACTCACAGAGATCCACCTGGCTCTGCCTCCCGAGTGCTGGGATTAAAGGCGGCGCCACCACCGCCCGGCGCAGCTTGTACTCTTAACCTCAGAGCCATCTCTCCAGTACCCTAGTTCTTTAGTAAACAAAAGGGAGAGGTTCACGGGATTTATTTGGAGCAGGATTGTGTGTGTGTGTTTTGAGACAGGGTTTCTCTGTGTAGCTTTGGAGCCTGTCCTGGAACTCACTCTGTAGACCAGGCTGGCCTCGAACTCACAGACATCCACCTGGCTCTGCCTCCTGAGTGCTAGGATTAAAGGTGTGCGCCACCACCGTCCGGCTCTCAAATTATTTCTTAATTTGACTTAAAATTTTAAAAATGTGGCAAAGAATGAATAGCTTGTCTAGGATAAGCCATTGCAAGAGTCTAAATATAGTTCTCATAAGACTGTTTTCTTCTCAACAGGTGATATACTGGAAGTGCTTTGAGTAGCTGGCCTTTATGAACCCTATAAAACAAATCTAATCCCGTGATTTAAAGTACTGTTTTGTTATCCAGAAAACCTAGATCTTAAGACATCTTGGTTCCAATTTGTTGATAGTTAAATTTTTAGATCGTCTCAAAACAGTTTGGGCATCTTGACATAAGACTAGGCTGGCAGTGGTGGTGGTGCACACCTTTAGTCCCAGCTATTAAGAGGCAGAGGCCAGTGAATCTCAGTGAGTGAGAGGCCAGCCTGGTCTATAGAGTGAGTTCCAGGACAGCCAAGCTACACAGTGAAACCCTGTCTTGAAAAAACAAAAAGGAAAAAGAAATTTTTTAGCCAGAAACTAGTTTTGCAAGCAAAGAAAACAAAGTGAATAATTTGATTAAGGATTGGGCTTGCAGTGGAGTTGCATCATACTAGAGTTTGTTTAGTTAATTAATCATGTGCTGTGCTGGGCAGGATTCCTCCTCAGCTCCCAGGGACATCCACAGACATTTTTGGTTAGTACTACTTTAAGGGGTTGGTATTAGTGGCATCTAGTGAGTAGAGGCCAAAGATGCCACAGAATATCCTACAAGGTACAGGACAAACCCAAATAATTTCTGTCACAAAACATAATGAGACGTCAAGAAACCCTGAAACTGACCTCCAGGGAGCAGGAGAGGAAAAGTTTAGTGTTTCTCCTGTGTGCTCACATATCTTGCAGTGTGATAAGAGATTTGGGTGTGAGCTAGCCCCTTAAAGGCAACTCATCTCCTAGGTTAAATAGTTTAATGGGCTTTTGTTTGTTTGTTTTTTGTTTTTTGAGACAGAGTTTCTCCGTGTAGTTTTGGTGCCTGTCCTGGATCTCTCACTCTATAGACCAGGCTAGCCTCGAACCCCACAGAGATCCGCCTGGCTCTGTCTCCCAGTCAGTGCTAGAATTAAATGCGTGTGCCACCACCGCCCGGCTCTTTTTTCTTTTTTTTAAAGACACTTAAGAAGTGGGTCTGGAGTGGCAGCTTAGTGTTTAAGAGCATTGGCTCCTCTTCCTGAGGACCAGGATTCCATTTAAGGCTGGTATTAACTATATTCATTTTATATTACTGATTTATCTTACACCTTGATGTGAGAGTAAGTCCTGAATAAAAGCGAGGTTCCACTGGTGTGCTCCGGTTGGAAAAAGACCTTAGGTTGATGAGTGATTATAGTATTCCCCTCTTCCTCTCCCTTTATCACCTCATGTCTTAGCTTTTATTGAGAGTTAATAGAACTAGAGACCAGTGGCGACAGAAAACAGGTTTTCAAGGTTGGCAAGGAGAGACAGAAGAGAGTAGTACATGGTAGCTTTCGCGAGTACTTGCTGGCAGGTAAATTTGGAGTTGGAGAAATGACCCAGAGTAAGGGGCTGACTTAGGGGCTTTGTCAGCCCAGCACTGATAACATGGACAGAGGCTTCCATATTGTGGGAAGAGCAACCCAGTTAATTATGTTCCAAAAAAATAACATTTGTGTCACACACCAGGGCCTTATGTCATGGTGTGAATTTCTGAAATGCATATTTGGATATCCATTGAAATCGTTTTTCTCTTTCAGTCTCACACCATTTTGTTGGTACAGCCTACCAAGAGACCAGAAGGCAGGACTTACGCTGACTATGAGTCTGTGAATGAGTGCATGGAAGGTGAGTGATCACGAAAGGTAAACTGATCAAGGGTGAGACTCTTGGAAGTCCCCCCGAATACACACACCATTCTCTTGTGAGATAAATAGCATTTGAGAACTGGAATTGTTCTTCCCCCTAGATTTCTTGAATTACTATTTTAAGCAGGGAAAATTGATTTTAGCATGGACTATTAAAATACTTTGTTCTGACATGGGTATTTTACACACAGCTCTTATGTAATCTGACTAAACTGTAGCACTAGGGAGTTGTTATGGCTGGCTCTGAGAATACCTTCTGAAATCTCATAGCCTGCCTGTTAAATCAATAAATGTTAAAAGCTAGCCGGGCGGTGGTGGCATAAGCCTTTAATCCCAGCATTTGGGAAGCAGAGGCAGGCAGATCTCTATGATTTGGGGCTAGCCTGGTCTACAAAGTGAGTTCCAGAACAGCCAGGGCTGTTACACAGAAAAACCCTGTCTCAAAAAACCAAAAAAAAAAAAAAAAAAGGCCCTAGAAAATAAGTTAGCTCAGAGAAAGCCAAGGTTCACAGAAGCAGATCAGTATGGTTTATTGTGCATTTGCTAGATTTCCACTGCTACCCAAGGAGCAATTAGCTTTTGATGTTTCTTCACTAGGTAAACCATTAGAGCACAGACTGGTTAACAGGTTGTCCTGCCCTACATTGTTTCTAGGAAGTTGTTAGTTCTTTGCCACTTTTTTTTGTTGTTGTTTGTTTGGTTTTCAAGACAGGGTTTCTCTGTGTAGTTTTGGTGCTTGTCCTGGATCTCGCTCTGTAAACCAGGCTGGCCTCAAACTCACAGAGATCCGCCTGGCTCTGCCTCCCTAGTGCTGGGATTAAAGGCGTGCCACTTTGCCACTTTCTGTCAAAAAGGCTATATAGCTGGTTTGGTTTGTCTGTTCAACAAGTCCCTAAAACTGTTGATTATTCAAAACTTAACTGGGTTAGGCTCCAAATCTAACAGTGATTAATAATGCCTATAAAAACAAAAGCTGCTTATAATCAAGGTGACTTCACTTAAAGGTAGCTAGTGCAATACCCTTGGCACTGCCATCAAATTCTACTCTTAAAAGATGAAAAGGGAGCCAGTAGGTGGTGGCACACGCCTTTAATCCCAATACTTGGGAGGTAGAGGCCTTAGCATAATGTCTCCTGGTCTATGTTGTCATGTCTAGGTTTTGGACAGTGGCCTTTCCTGGCCTTTGTTAATCTTAGTAAAATCTAACTTGTTTGTCTGTTTATGACAGTTTTGATACCTATCCAGGCTAACCTAGAATGCAAGAGTCTCCTACCTTGGGCTCTTGAGTACTTAGATTATAGATATGTACCACTGTGTCTGCCTCTGGTTTGTTTTTAATTAATGTACTTTAATTGATGAATGGATTTAGGTTTGTAGAAAAATTGAACAGAATATAAAGTCAGTCCTTCATCTCCTCCCTACCTCATCCATTGGCATCTTACGTTAACAGTGGTGAGCTGGGGCTGACACATTGGTTATTCACCCTAGTTTACGTTAGGGTTCATTCTGTGGTGTTCAGTTCTGTGAATTTGCCAAATTGATTAGATGATGTGCTTGTCAATATATAGCCATAAAGAAAAGCTTCATTCCCCTAAAATCTATACCTGTCTCACCCTCCAGACCCATGGCAGCCAGTCTTTACACCTGTAATACCTAATACAGTGTAAATGTTGTAAATAACTATTATACATTTTTTTTGTTGGGGAAATAAGAGAAACTATAAATGTTCTACCTGTGGAATTTGATTTTCAAATGTTTTCAACCCATAGTTCATTAAATCCTTGAATGCTAACACCATCACCACCGCCACCCCCTCCCCACACACCCCCTACAGGCCCACTGTGTCAGTTGGAATTATTGCATACACACTTTTGTACTGGTTTCTGCAACCTAGCAGTGTGCATTTCAGGTTCTTCTATGTTTTATAACTCCATTTTCCTTCTTCGATTAGAAATTGTAGTTTATGAGCCTGGGATGTAGCTCATTTTATGGAGTGACTTGTCTAGCATGTACAAAGCCTGAATTTGTTCCTTGGCACCACATACACAGGTAGAAGGGTAAGCACTTGTAATTCCAGCACTTGGAAAGTGGAGGCAGGAAGATCAGAAGTTCAAGTTTATCCTCAACTATAGTGAGTTCAAGGCTAGCCTGGTCTACATATGACACTATTGAAAAGAGGAGAAGTGGTGGTTTAATTCCCATTTTAAAGAGTTAAAAGATGAGCGCCATCATCACCATCATCATGGGATCCTAGCACTCAGGCTGAGGCAAGAGGAGCACAAGCTTGAAGCCAGCCTGACAGTCTGAGCTGGACACTTCGGTGCTTTCTGATAAAGCCGAGGTGGGGAGACTGAGGCTGGGGTATGACTGAGGAGTAGAGTGTTTGCTTAGCATGCATAAAGCCCTAGGTTCAAGCCTCCCACTGCCAATAGCAAACACTTTCTCTTCTTGAACATCTACCTGTATGCCCCTCCCTCCCTCTCCACAAGTCAGCTTCTGTTAAATTTATTGGTAAGGGCTTTATTATATTGTATATGGAGTTAAAATGGTTTTTTGGGTATTTTTGTTTGGTTTGGGTTTGGTTTGGTTTGGTTTTAGTTTTTTACTTTTTATTGTATAGAAATCCGGCTGGTTTTCTTTCATAAATTGATCTTGTATGTAGCAGCCTTGTTTACTAGTTCTAACAGTTTTTTGTTGCTCTGGAGTGCTGAGTAAATGTTAGTTCTTCCTGGTGGTGGCAGATCAGTATGGTCTGTGATCACTAAACGTGGCAATGGGGACGAGCAGTGAATTTACTTTCCTGGGCTTCGCTTCCTTTTAATTTTATCAGTTATATGATTTCAGTGTAATATGTCAGTAGCAATTAGAAGGGGGTGAGGGGACAGCTTAGTCAGCAAAGGAGTAAGCACCCGTGAGTGTGAGAGCCCAATACCCTTGTAAACAAGTGAACTCTGGTAGCATGTACTAATCCTAATGCTGAGCTGTAGAAACAAGTGGATCCTAGTGACTGGCCAGCCTAGCCTGAGTGAGCTGCAGGCTAGTGAAGAGACCCTGTTTCAAAGATGAAGCAAGATGACATTTCACCTCCACATGTGCAAACACACACAAAAACATGTAAAACTGAGTGTAGCCTGTCACTGGAAATTTTAAGGAGTTTCTTTATTTAGAGGTGCCTTAAGGGCTTGTGTATTACAGTATAGGGCATGTTGCCCACAGGTAATTAATATTGATAGCATTTGTTCTTAGAGTGGTTGGTGGTAGCAGTGGACTGAAAGGGTATATTCCCCCATTTATAGAATGCTTGACTGGTAAAAAAAAAAAAAAATAACAGGTCATGGGCCCGGCAGTGGTGGTGAACGCCTTTAATCCCAGCACTCGGGAGGCACAGCCAGGTAGATCAAGGCCAGCCTGGTCTACAGAGCAAGATCTAGGACCAAAAGCACCAAAGCCTTGTCTCGGAAAAAAAAAAAAAAAAAAAAAAAAAGGCAGGTAATGTACTCTGTTGATAATTGTTAATATACTGTGATTATTGATTGGGGGTTTTTGTGTTTTTTTTTTAAGATTTATTTATTTATTATGTATACAGTGTTCTGTCTGCACGTATGACTGCAGGCCAGAAGAGGGCATCAGATCTCATTACAGATGGTTGTGAGCCACCATGTGGTTGCTGGGAATTGAACTCAGGACCTCTGGAAGAGCAGTCAGTGCTCTTAACCTCTGAGCCATCTCTCCAGCCCCCGGGTTTTTGTTTATGGTTTTTGGAGACAGTCTCCTGTATCTTAAGCTGGCCTCAAACTCACTATGTAGCTGAGGCTGAGCTTCTAAGTGCTGGGTGCCACACCTGGTTTTATTATCTCCTTATATCAGAGTATTTACAAGCTTAGCTTTGTGCTGATGTTCATGTCCATTATTTAAGATATGTAGAACCCTGTGGAAATGTATTTACTGTTTGCCAGGTAAGGTTTGCTGGGTGGAGTCATTGGTCCTCAGTTTTATGGTAAACGAGCTGGCTTTCTGGATTCCTAATGAATCCAGAGTCTAGGGTCTTAAGTACCATATCAAGATAAGCTCCAACTTCATTGATGTTATTGTCACTTTTTCTATTGCATCAAAATTTGAAGGTAAAATAGGAAATGGGTTTTTCTGCTCTGCAGCATTAGAATGATTAGAAACCTGGCTTTAAAAAAATAAAAAAAAAAAAAGAACCACAGTATAATCTGGAGGTGGTGGCACAAGCCTTTAACTCCAGCACTGGGGAGGCAGAGACAGGAAGATCTCTGTGAGTTCCAGGACTGACAGGGCTATGTAGAAAGACCCTGTTTCCCCAAAAAAAAACCTGTCTGGGCCGGGTCATTGCTGAGGGCCAAACACAGGCTCCACCAGATACCTAGTCCAAACCTTTAATGTCTTTCCGCTCCGGTGGTTTGAAGTAGTCCTCTCACTATAAAGCACAAAATGGTTATCAGTACTCTCATAAATTTAAATTGCTAGTCCCAAAAATTAAAACAAGTGGTCAACCTGCAGTTCTTTTCCAGCTCAGTTTTTCTAAAATAAATAACCGACAATATAACACGACTTCTTTACAATATTTAGAAGTTTATGTAGTCATAAGTTCTTGTGCCCCCCCACTTAGGTGTTTGTAAAATGTATGAAGAACATCTGAAGAGAATGAATCCCAACAGTCCCTCCATCACATACGATATCAGTCAATTGTTTGACTTTATCGATGATCTGGCAGATCTCAGCTGTCTTGTGTAAGTATTAGCAGCCTCATCTTTTAAATTTGTATTTATTTCTCTTTTTGTCTGTTTATATAGTTAATAGTTTTTTCATTTACATGTAGATCAGAAATTAAATTGGCAATATAAAGCCGAAGGCATAGGGAACTGCCAATTGACATTGTAGGGTGAAGGTGGGCTAATTTAAAAGCTTCACATTGTTTGTACCCTAGACCTAATAGTCTTTTTCTTGGGTTTTTCATCCTTAAATTCTTCAATTCTTAAAGTAATTGGTTCCATATTTTCATTCAAGAAAAGAAGTTCTTTTCTTGAGATTTAGTTTTAGTCCTAGCCTGTGTGAGCTTGTTTTTGTTGTTTTGTTTCATTGGTGTGAGGTTTTAGATGTTAATATGCCTATTATAATTATAGTTAAATTTTATTGAGTAGTGCTGATATAAATATTGTACTGTAGTCTACACCTTGAAGTAGACTAGATTGGCACTTAATTAGGATATATGAACAGAGAACAATCCTAGAAAATAATTCATTCACTTTTTAGACTACTTCTCATAAACCCGAATTAGCAAAGAACTGACTGTATTTGGTTAGGTGTGTTAGGCAATGGCCTGTGTGTTTGTAATAAACAACCTCTGGCCTATCACTCAGGAAAAATTGGTTGTTGCTTATACAAAGCATTCCTTCTTTGGAGTTTATTTTCATTATTGGAAAGTGGCCCTATGTGTGGGGGTGAGGCAGGAGGATGGAAAGTGTAAGGCTAGACAACTTAGTTAGGTCCTGTCTCAGAATAAAAGGTAAGAGTGGACTGGGGTGTGTGTAGCTCATTGTAGACTGCTTGCTTACTAGGCACAAAGCCCCATATCAGTCCTTAGTACCATGAAAAAAATAGCATGTAGAGTTTTAGCTTAGGTTAATAGGGTTCTGATGCCAAGAATGTTTAGCTGTGCTGTGTAAAGTGACAAGATTTATGATCTAAAGAAAAAAGGGAATATTGCCCAGCATCACTTAACTGTTAAGTTACTTGTTGATTGGTCTTTGGTCATTTCTGGGGAGCCCGCCACCCAGCTCCCAAATAAATAAATCACACACAGAAGCTTATTATTACTTATGAATGCCTGGCCTTAGCTTGGCTTAGTTTCTAGCCAGCTTTCCTTATCTTAAATTATCCCGTCTATCTTTTGCCTCTGGACTTTTCCTTTTCTCTAACTTCTGTAAATCTTACTCTTACTCCGTGTAGCTGGGTGGCTGACCTCTAGAGTCTTCCTCCTTCTCTGGCTTCTAGATCTTAGCTCCTCCCAGATTTCTCCCTCTATATAGTCTCTCCGCCTGCCAACCCCGCCTATCTTTTCTCCTGCCTTGCTATTGGCCAATTCTTTATTAGACCATCAGGTGTCTTACACAGTCACAGTAACACAGCCTCAGAGTTAAACAAATGCAACATAAACAAAAGTAACACACCTTAAAATAGTCTACAACAGTTACTTCCTTTAAGCCTTGATTTCCTCTCTTATTTTATTTTTAAAGATAGTAAATACAGGGTTATTAAAAAAGATTAAGTGAGCTAATTCAGATACTTAAAGTAATACCCTCTACTTAATAACATCTTTAATTTTAATAAGTACTGTCGCTTGTCTAATTTTTTTTGTTAATGTGTATGAGTGTCTTGCCTGCATGATTGTCTGTTTACTACATGCATTTCTGGTGTCCTCAGAGGACAAAAGAGGGTGTCAGATGGAGTTACAGATAAGTATGAACCATCATGTGGGTGTTGGGAATTGAATCCAAGTCCTCTGGAGACCAGAAAGTGCCCTTAACCACTGAGCCATCTTTACAGCCCCGCCCCATTTGTCTTTGTTGTTTTGTTTCTCGAGACAGGGTCTCCATGTAGCCCTGTCTGTCCTGGAACTTGATCCCCTGCCTCTGCCTCCAAGTGCTGGGATTCTCTATCATCACACCTGGTGCTTTTCTGCCTTTTTATGCTACAGTGTTTTGGTTTTGGTTTTATTATTTTCTGTGTATGGTGTTTTGCCTGCATGTGTGTTTGTGTATCATATGCCTACAATACCTTTGGAACTCAGAAGAGATTATTGAGTCCCCTGGTACTGGAGTAACAGACCCTTGTGAGCTGCCCTGTGGGTGCTAGGGATCAAACCCAGGTCCTCTGGGAGAGCAAACAGTGCTTTTAACTGCTCGCTAAGCTATCTCTCCAGCCCTAGACTACAACTTCAGTATGGATTCCTCACCAGAGAGAGTTCAGTTTTAGGCCAGCCGGAAAAGTCCCATAAAGATACTTTGACTGGCTGGATGCTCAGGGTACTGTAGGCTCTGAAAACCTTCATTATCAATAGAGTTCTGCTGGTGGTGGTTTCCTGTCTCACCCTTATCTTCTGAAAGAGATGTCCTGAAATTTTCCTGTCTTTTGTTTTTTTGTTTTTTGAGACAGGGTTTCTCTGTGTAGCTTTGGCGCCTTTCCTGGAACTCACTCTGTAGACCAGGCTGGCCTCGAACTCACAGAGATCCGCCTGGCTCTGCCTCCTGGGTGCTGGGATTAAAGCTGTGTACCACCACCGCCTGGCATCTGTAGGCCTTTTAAAAGGCAAGTCTTAAACTATGAGTTCCTTCCATATTAGCAGGAAATCATTGTTGAAATAATATCCTTTTAGAGATTTCTTAGTTGATTCAAAACAAATCTAGCAGATCTAAAACTTATACTAGTGTTTAGCTTTTTGTTTTTTAAGCACTAAAGGAACTATAAAAATAGAAGCTATGTGGGAGAGAGAACACATGGTTTTTGGTCAATAGGTGTGTAACTGAGTGCTTAAGAGCTCTCTCTGAAACTCGGCTTTTACTATCACAAGATTATACTAAGTGATGCAAATCTGTTCGTTAAAACAACAGCATTGTCCACTTTTGCTTCACTTCATGTGTGAAAATGTGCATATTGAAGCTGCTTGGGCAGTTATAACATGGGCTTTAACTGACCTCTGTAACTTTGCATGTTTCTTTCTGTTCCTCAGTTACCGAGCTGATACACAGACGTACCAGCCTTATAACAAAGACTGGATCAAAGAGAAGATCTACGTGCTCCTTCGTCGACAGGCCCAACAGGCTGGGAAGTAGTTGAGTTGGAAGCACTGGGGGCTGAGGGTGGGCTTGGAACAGGTGCATACAGCGTGCTGTAGTGAACATTTTGTATGATAGTAACCCTGTTTCCATTTTGTTACTAGAGCCAAGATTGAATGTATGACACGATCGTGAATGATCTTTTCATTCTGAAACCACCGTTGCCCCTCTGCTCCTTTCCTTTCTTTTTTTTACTTAAACATTTTTATGATAATTCAGAGAGAAAGTGTTTTTTGTCAGTTAAGGTTGGTTCCAGTCCTGGAAACTGTTTGGATCTGCTTTACAGCAGTGAGTGCACTAACCCTTTGTGGGGGGTAGGGATGGTGACGAGCTTAGTTATGTCCTCTGGGAAAGTCTTAGTGAAAAATAAAAAATGTTCTGTAGCTGTGGTTTTTTTCACTGAGTGATTTTTGGTTTTTGTCTCTAAACATTGAATTGTCTGGCAAAGCCTTATCAGTTTTAAAATCAATAGGCAGCTACATAAAGAACTTGACAGTTTATGTATTTGGGCCCATTTGCTGTGATTTACTTATATGAAGCTAATAAGCTTTTACCTCATTTTTCCAGCAATCAATAAATCTCAGTTGTAGTGACAATATTTGTATCTTCTGTGGATGCAAACATAAGATGTTTCTAGACTCAACAACAGGAATACATCCCATGACAAATTGGAAATAGTCCAAATGCATTTAGTACCCCCGACCTGTGGAGCATCATAACTGCAAACAATACCCTGGATGCAGTGCCTTCCCCTGGCTGCCTGGTGGCTGTGACTCACTGCAGCTTCCCGGCATCTCTACAGAGTATTTGACCTGATATCACTAGCTTGGGAAAAGAGAACTCAAAATACAAAATGTTCCTCTTTCACAGCATCCTAAGTTGGGAACCCTCTGTAAGAGTCTCTGGGAGGTCCTTGTGCCTTTCTCGGAGTCTACAGCAATGACGACTAACTGCCCACTCTTCCATGGACACTATTAGGGGGAGGGAGGACCACAGAAAAAGTACAAAGCCATCCTGCTTGGAGTACAGTGGTTCTGTTATGACTTGACCACACCACACTGTCCTCCGGTCGTTGTGTCCATGCACACTCCTAATTCTGTTATTTCTCCAGTGGTCCCCATCTTCACACCATGAGGTTGATGGTTTGCAGGGAAGCTTTGGCCTGCCTAATATTCCCCTTTCCCTGCTCCTTCTCCTGTATTAGACCTTAAGTCTTTATGTTTTATGCAAAATCAAATCCAGAAATTGGTGGTTATCTATTGCAGTACTGGGGGTGAACTTGAGGCCTTACACATTGAAGTCATGCTTTCTTAACACTGAGCCCAGCCCTACTTAATCTTAATGGAAATATCACTCTACCATGGAGTTGACTAGGGCACCTGACAGAATTCTGACAGAATGTCCCTGGGAATTAGCCTGACTCTTAAATCTCTAAAGAAGTAGCTGCAGAGGTAAGTCAGGTGGCTGTCTTCTCTCGCAGCCTCTGTCCTGCTGACAGTTGTATTTCTCTAGCATGGTCTTGGCTTTGTTTAAGGTATATCAGCAGGTATGAAGGGAGCGGAGCCCTTCATTCTCCAGCACAAGGTAGTGTATGGTGGTGGACTTAAAATGTTTGCGCCATGTCCAGTGTCACACAGGAGAGGGTCAAGTTGACCTGTCAGGGTGCTAGTGAGACAGCTCAGCAGGTAAAGGTGTTTGCCATGCAAACCTGGTGACCCGAGTTGACCTCACTGACCCAAAGGTGGAAGGAGCAAACTGATTCCATATGGTTAGCCTCAGACCCTCCCATTGAAAATAAAGTTTTTCAATTTAAAATATAATTTTTTTAAATTTAGCCTTCTAAAGGTCTGTAATAAAACTTAGTGGTTTGACCCAGCTATTACCACTGCCCAGTGTTGGTAAAGATAGTTACAGTCATTGATTGGCTTTTCTCCATAAGTAAAACATGTTTGATTTCTGCTGCCTACGGCTGGAACTTGAAAAATTACTAATTTGCCTTGTGCTATAGACCTGAGGGTTTCTAAACTATTTCTTGATAATGGCTGTCTGTTGTCTGATACCTAATCTGGGAGCCCAGGAGTATTAAAGCAAGGTTACAACTATCTCATTTCCCTTCCAGTTCTCTGGTTTAAAATACTTCTAGCATGGGCCAGGGAAGTGGCTCAGCAGCTGGTAAAGGCACTTGCTGCCAAGCCTGACAACCTGAGTTCAGTCCCCAGGACCTCCACGGTGGAGGGAGAGAACCATCTCCCAAAAGTTGTACTCTGATCTCTACGTGCAAACTTGTACACCCACACAGATTATACTAACAAATTGGAGGGGGATAAAAACCTTCCAGCAAGTCACTACCTGTATAAACTGTGTCTGAGTTGCAGTGTTGGGTAGGTGTGGTGGGGAGCAATTTTATGTGCAGCGAGGGGTAAGCAGTTTTATACTTGTTACAAAACAGACCAGGGGCTGGAGAGATGGCTCAGAGTTTAAGAGTACTGACTGCTCTTCCAAAGGTCCTGAGTTCAATTCCCAGCAACCACATGGTGGCTCACAACCATCTGGCCTGCAAGGATACATGGAGACAGAACACTGTATACATAATAAATAAATGAATCTTTAAAAAAACAAAAAAACAGACCAGACTGAGTTCATCATCACATCAGCTTACATGAAGGTAAGCTGTGTTTGTAGCTGGTGGTATTTGATGATTGGAGTGCATAGGACAGTTACGGGTGCCGACAAAGGAACACTACACTGTAGGAAGACCCTTAGGGATGGATGTTTATGTGCCAGCTTGATGAGACGCATTAGCACTAAACCAACATTTTGCTGCTTAGGAAGCAGAGTTAGTCTTCATCTCTGCAACACAAGTAGGAATTTGGGGGAGGTGCATTTTAAATACTTGGTTGATTGGTTTTGCTATTTTGACTTTGGTTTTTCCTGAGTCAGGGTCTCCCTTTGCAGTCTATCTGATCTGGCATTTGATATGCAGCCTATACTAGTATCAAACTCAGAAATATTGCTTCAGCCACCCAAGTGCTAGGATTACAGGCATACGTGAGCATGCTTGCATTTCTGTAAAGGAAAAAATAGGACCACTCTGTATGAGTGATTCGCTCTCAGATTACATAGCAGTAGACTTTGCTAGATGGAAAAGACAAGATTTTAACCTTAAAGATCTTCAGGAGCTGGAGATGCCACAAACTGAATAGCTGTAAGAATTGCTAAATGGGGCTCAAAGCTACACAGAGAAACCCTGTCTTGAAAAACCAAAAAAAAAAAAAAAAAAAAAAAAA
>CABHPH010159968.1:0-30960 GCA_902168325.1 Peromyscus nudipes | reverse complement strand
AAAAAAAAAAAAAAAAAACAGTGCCAGATACTGGGGTAAATTCTGAGAGATCAGAGAGACAGAACAAGCCACAACCAACCTCACCTCCAACTCCTCAGCTAATTTTGTTTCCTCACTGAAAGCCTCTGAGTCCTCACTGGAATCTCAGCTGAACTGCTTAAAAGCCTCTAGTCCTGGTTCTCACGCCTTTCTGCTTCCTGCCATCACTTCCTGGGATTAAAGGCGTGTGTCCTTCCCAAGCAAAGACGAGATCTCAAGTGCTGGGGTTAAAGGGGTGTGCCACCACATCTGGCTCTGTTCCCGGTGTGACCTTGAACTCACAGAGATCCAGGTGGATCTCTGCCTCCGGAATACTAGAATTAAAGGCATGTGCTACCACTGTCTGGCCTCTAGTGGCTGTTCTGTTCTCTGACCCCAGATAAGTTTTATTAGGGTATACCATATATTGGGGGACACACTATATCACCACAACTAGCTGTGAGCTACATAATGCATCTGACTCCTATCAGAGGGACCTGATCAGATTCACTTAGATGCACAAGCCTGACATGTCGTACTTAGTACTGGTTAACTCCTAAGCACACAGCACACTGACTGGGCTGTCTTAGGATTACTATTGCCTGTAATAAAATGCCATGACCAAAAGTAACTTGAGGAAGAAGGGTTCATTTGGTTTAGATATCGTGAGGCATCCCTTTGACGGATGCCAAGGCAGGAGCTCAGACTGGGCAGGAACTAACTGATGAGAGGCCAAGGAAAAGTGTGGACTGGCTTACTCCGCATGCTTTCTCATAGCACCCAGGACCTCCTGTCCAGGGACGGCTCCACCCACAATGGGCAAGGTGCTCCCACATCAGTCATCAAGAAAATGCCCTACAGTCTTGTCGGTAGCCAGAGCTTAGGAAGACGTTTTCGCAACTGAGGTTTCCTCCTCTGAGCTAACTAGGTTGAGTCAAGTTGACAGGACTGGGCAGCACGTCAGCCCAGCAAGTGCTTCTTTTCCGTCTGGTGGTTCATCCATCGTCCCAAGGATTATCCTCAGCACAAAGATGCAGCTCATATACAAGAGATGACTTGTGTAAGAGCCACCATGGCTTAGACACCTCATGCACAAGTGTCACCTCTCAGAACTGTCTAGGTGTCTTCGAGCAAGAGGTGTGTCCCAGTCATGAGAGTCACTATTGAGAGAAATAGCTGTTTTCCCTCCTTGAGTCTGTAATTTCCCCAGTTTAGGTATAATTGGCCATTTGAGGGTCATTACTTACATAATAGGCAATCTTACCTAGTAGTGCCTCATTACATCCTCAAGAATAAAGGTGAAAGCCAGCCCACAGTCAAGTTTGTGGAGCAGTTGTGTTAATCCCTTAGCTGCAGACACTTGAGCAGTTTAAGATAGCACATCTAGCCAGCTCCATGAAAGAAGCACCTCTTTCTTTTTTTTTCTTTTATAATTTGATTTAATTTTACATATCAGCCATGGATTCCCCTGTCCTCCCTCCACCCGCCCCCCATTCCCATCTCCTCCAGGGCAAGGACTCCCCTGGGGATTCAGCTCAACCTGGTAGATTCCGTCCAGGCAGGTCCAGTCCCCTTCACCCAGGCTGAGCCAAGCGTCCCTGCATAAGCCCCAGGTTCCAAACAGCCAGCTCATGCACTGAGGACAGGTCCCGGTCCCACTGCCTTGGGGGCCTCCCAAACAGTTCAAGCTAATCAACTGTCTCACTTATCCAGAGGGCCTGATCCAGTTGGGGGCTCCTCAGCTATTTGTTCATAGTTCGTGTGTTTCTATTAGTTTGACTATTTGTCTCTGTGCTTTTTCCAATCTTGGTCTCAACAATTCTCCCTCATACAATCCCTCCTCTTTCTCGCGGATTGGATTCCTGGAGCTCCACCTGGGGCCTGGCTGTGGATCTCTGCAACCGCTTCCCTCAGTCATTGGATGAGATTTCTAGCACGACAGTTAGGGTGTTTGGCCATCCGATCACCAGAGTAGGTCAGTTCGGGCTTTCTCTTGACCATTGCCAGTAGTCTATTGTGGAGGTATCTTTGTGGATTTCTGGGGACCTCTTTAGTACTTTGCTTCTTCCTATTCCCATGGGGTCTTCATTTATCATGGTCTCTTTTTCCTTGTTCTCCCTCTCTGTTCTTGATCCAGCTGGGATCTCCCACTCCCCTAAGCTCTCTTTCCCTCAACCCTTGCTCTTTATTACCCCCCCCCATCCAGTTTGCTCATGTAGACCTCATCCATTTCTCTGTCATTGGGCAATCCCTGTGTCTTTCTTAGGGTCCTCTTTACTAGGTAGCCTCCCTGGAGTTGTGAGTAGCAGTCTATTCATCCTTTGTTTTATATCTAGTATCCTCCTATGAGTGAGTACATACCATGTTTGTTTTTCTGAGTCTGGGTTACCTCACTCAGCATGATTTTTTTCTAGATCCATCCATTTGCCTGCAAACCTCATGCTGTCATTGTTTTTCTCGAAGCACCTCTTTCTAAGTTAGGGATTGTTTCTGAAACATTCTCACTTTGTTACCAAACCTAGCCTCAAGCTTCTGGGCTCACGTGGTCCTATGCCTCTATCTCCTGAGCAGCTGGAGTCCCAGACTGGCTAGAGTAGAGGGCAGGCAGTTTAAAGTGGGCTTAGAAGAACAGCAGGAAGATAGGACACGCAGTGAGGGGATGTGGACTTGGATAGTAAGCCATCATGTTTGGAGTAAAGAGACCATTTGACATGGAATAAAAGCCAGGGAAGCTATGGCCGCAGTGCCTTAGAAATCAAACTAAGGCTTAGACTTAATTCCGTAGGCTGCAGGTAGCCTTGAAATATTTTTCAGTCATAACCTGTCAAGCCTTTGCATGAGAAGGATTAAGGACTCTGCTTTGTAGACAGGATTGGAAAGCCAGAGAATGTAATATCGCCAAAGCCAAGTCAAGGGAGCTTTTCAGTGGGTCAGGTAAGATGAGAAATTACAAAAAGGCTTTTGATTTGCATTTCAGGTCTTTTTAGCAGTGTACTATGAAAGACAGCACATTTGCAGGTAAAGACTACAGAGCATGGGGTGTGATAAATGATATATCTGATCCTAATGTTTGGAAAGTGGGGGCATGAGGATCCCCCCTTGAGGCCAGGGAGGGCTTCATAGTAACACCTTATTGTAACCATGCTCTCCCTCTCTCCTCTCTCTCTCTCTCTCCTCTCTCTCTCTCTCTCTCTCTCTCTCTCTCTCTCACACACACACACACACACACACACACACACACACACACACACATTGGTTTATTTGCTTTTTTTTTTCTCTTTGGCTCTTTACTCTTTCAGGGGCCTGCCACCCATTTCCCAAATAAATACTCGGAGGTTTATTCTCACTTATAAATGCCCAGCCTTAGCTTGGCTTGTTTCTAGCCAGCTTTTCTTAAATTATCCTGTTTATCTTTTGCCTCTGAGCTTTTTTATCTTTATCTATTTCTGTATCCCTTACTTTACTTCTTTCTCCGTGGCTGGCTGTGTGGCTGACCCCTGGAGTCTTCCTCTCCTCTTTCTCGATCCTTTTCTCCTAGATATCTCCTATTTATTCTCTCTGGTTGCCTGCCCCGCCTATCCTTTCTCCTGCCTTGCTATTGACCGGTCAGCTCTTTATTAGACCAATCAGGTGTTTTAGGCAGGCACAGTAACACAGCTTCACAGAGTTAAAAAAAAATGCAGCATAAAAGAATGTGGGGGCTGGAGAGATGGCTCAGAGGTTAAGAGCACTGACTGCTCTTCCAGAGGTCCTGAGTTCATTTCCCAGCACCCACATGGTGGCTCACAACCATCTGTAATGAGATCTGGCACCCTCTTCTGTGTACATAATAAATAAAAAATCTTAAAAAAAAAATGCAACACAGCCGGGGTGGTGGTGGCACACACCTTTAATCCCAGCACTCGGGAGGCAGAGACAGGCGGATCTCTGTGAGTTCGAGGCCAGCTTGGTCTACAGGCAAGACTGCAAAGCTACACAGAGAAACCCTGTCTTGAAAAACCAAAAAAAAAAAAAAATGCAACACATCTTTGCATCATTAAACAAGTGTTCCACAGCATAAACAAATGTGACACATCTTTAATATTCCACAACACACACACACACACACACACACACACACACACACACACACACACACGACACCCCTTCCCAGTCATGAAGGATTTTGCCCTCAGCTATGATCCAGTTGCTTTTGCTTTTGTCAGGGATTTTTATCATAGCAACAGGAACAGTAACTAACGCAACCAAGTCCACTGAAAACTTAAGAGAGTGGTGATAATGGAATGGTAACTTGGGAGGGTGGGCCAGTGTGCGTGCATGCGCATGTATGCATGGGGAGGCCTGAGGACAGCCTTGGGTGTCATGCATTGCTCAGGGGCCAGCTACCTGTTCTGAATTTGAGACAAGCTCTCTTGCTGGCCTGGAACTTGCCAAAGAGGCTAGAATGCCTGACCAGCAAGCCCCAGGGATCCGCCTGTCTCTGCCTTCCTGAAGCTGGAAGTCCAAGACAGCGTTTGTAGAACGTGCATCCTGGGTACTGAACTTGGCCCTCAAGCTTGTCAGGCAAGCACTTCACTGACTGAGCTGTTGTCAGCCTGGATTTTTTTTTTTCTTTTAATGAGGGAAATTTACTTACATGTAAGCAGAGGAAATGTCTAAGATTTTTATTTCTTTAACCTTTTGAGATTATAATTACATGATTTACCCTTCCCTTTTCTCCCTCCAAACCTTCCCATATACCCCTTCCTGCTCTCTTTCAAATGGTCTCTTTTTTCATTAATTGTCATTACATATGTATATGAATATATATATTCAAATGTGTGTGAATATATATATTCAAATACATACATATATGTGTGTGTGTATGTATGTATGTATGTATTCAAATACAACCTGAAAAAATTATGAGCCAGAGGAACAGGGGGTTTTGCTGTGAGAATGTCAGAAGTTATACCTATAAAGTCTCACCAACATGGCTGCCTAAACATGAACTGAACAAGAACAATAATAAGCCGGGCGGTGGCGGGTGACACACGCCTTTAATCCCAGGACTCCAGAGGCAGAGGCAGGCAGATCTCTGTGAGTTTGAGGCCAGCCTGGTCTACAGAGCAAGTTCCAGGACAGCCAGGGCTGCACAGAGAAACCTGCGGGGGGGGGGGGGGGTGGAGCAGCTGACAGATCAACAATGTGAATGTGTGTAGGGAAAGGTCAGGAGGCCTCAGCCCTATACAAAGAACTATAGGCAACTAAGGAGTTCTGAGAGCGGGAGAAACAGTTCCCCAGGGAAGAGCACAGCAATTGGTTATCCAATACCAAATGGTCAGCCCTGAAATCATATACATAAAAGTAACATTATACAGACTCAGCTGTTCATTTGTTTGCTTTTAATGTATTGGTTTGCATGCTACAGTTTTTCAAACCCTAGAAAATCTGAATTCAGTCAGAGTTTGGGCCAGGGAAAATGAAAAACAAAAATTACCCAGACTTCCACCTCAGCCATAACAGAATAATAAAGCTCAGACCAACAAGTAGCAGTTCCACTTTTGAGATTCTAATCAACAAGGCGACACAGAGCTGTGAACCCCGAATGAGGAGAGACCAAAGGGAGCCCCACACCTCTGCCTGGATGGATTTTTCTGGATGGCAGACATGGGAGGGGTCCTCCGCATAGGGCCAGCCATCTTGCTGATTGAAGAGACAATTCCGGAATCTAAGTGAAGCAGAGGCAGCTGGGAGTCACAGGGCAAAGATCTGGACAGGAGGAAGCTGCAAAGAAAAGGAGCCATGGAGGAGCTGCGGAACCATGGAGGAGCTGCGGAGCCATGGAGGAGCTGCGGAACCACGGAGGAACTGCGGAGCCACCGAGGAACTGCAGAGCCACGGAGGAACTGCAGAGCCACGGAGGAACTGCGAAACCACGGAGGAACTGCGGAGCCACGGAGGAACTGCGGAGCCAAGGAGGAACTGCGGAGCCATGGAGGAGCTTCGGCGCCAAGGAAGAACAGCGCACAGGCTTGTTCCCCTATACAAGCCTGGACCACCTACCCAAGGACTGCACCGCCCACAGTGGGCTGGGCCCTCCCACATCATCATTCATTAAGAAAATGTCCCACAGAGTTGCCTACAGGCCAATCTGATGGTCACACTTTCTCAATTGAGGTTCCCTCTTCCTAGATGACCAGTGTGTACCAAGTTGACAAACTCACCAGTACAGAGAGGGAACTCAGAACTCACGTGGGGTGAGGAGTCATAAAGAGTGACCCGCCCCAACAGGGTCCTATCTGATTATGTAGGGCATGACTGAAGCCCCCAGTGTGTGGCCCATTCATAACAGGACTGAACTGTCCCTCAAAGCAAGCCTTCTCCAGACTTCCTCACCAGAGTCTAAACATGAATCAACCGATCTGCAAATAATTTGTGTGCCAAAATAAAGGCCAACATTTATCAAAGGAAGATGAATAAAGTAACATTCATATTGGTCCAACGTTCAAATTGCTAGTCAGAGAAAAACTGGAAAGACGTTGCTCACAGCCAGAGATGAAAATCAGTCAGCAGAAAGTAGCCTCGAGATGACAGGGACGGACCTACCAGCAAAGGTCATTAAAACGGCCATTACAAAGACAGATCCGGCCGGGCGGTGGGGGAGCATGTCTTTAGTCCCAGCACTCAGGAGGCAGAGGCAGGTGGATCTCTGTGAGTCTGAGGCCAGCCTGGTCTACAAAGTGAGTTCCAGGACAGCCAGGGCTGTTACACAGAGAAAATCTGTCCAAAAAACAAAAATAAATAAATAAATAAATAAATAAATAAATAAATAAATAAATAAATAAACAAACAAATAAATAAATAAATAAATAAATACGCAGATCCTAAAGCTAACATGATTGTATTAGAGAAAAAAATAGATATTTCTAAATTAAAAATTAAAAACAAGTGTAATTTCTAAAGATTAAAAAAATTATATTGAGCTGGAAATCTGGCTCAGCTGTTAAGAGCATGTATTACTCTTCTAGAAGGACTGGAGTTCAATTCCCAGCATCCATATCAGGTAGCTCACAATTGCCTGTAACTCCAGCTCCAGGGGATCCTATGTCTCTGATTTCCATGAATACCCTCACACATGGTATATACACACATATACACATGATTAAAAATAAAATAAAAAACAAATATATATACATACAGATTCCAAATGCAAATTATATTGGTAGGCTTTAATTAAAAACAATGTGCTATATTCTTGAAAAAGCTTACCCCAAATCAATTGTTAGGTGATTCATATGTTAATTAGTTTGATTTAGTTATTTCCTAATATATAAATTAAAACATGTTATACATGATAATTTCATGTAACCTATCAATTAAATAAGCTTAAAAATAAAATGTAATTTTAAAGCCATATTTAGAGTGTTCTAGTTTTATTTCTGTTGCCATGATAAAACACCCTGACTAAAAGCCATGTAAGGAAGGAAAGGGTTTTTCCAGGTCCTAGTCAATCACTGAGAAAAGTCAAGGCAGGAACTTGAGGCAGCCCTGCCTGCTAGTTCATTCAGTATTGACCAAGCAACTCGCTTCACCATCAAAGAAGCATGGCAGGAACAGAGAGGATTCTGCTGGCTGGCTGGCTGGCAAGCAGGCTATGTGCTCAGCCTACAGCATGGTACCACCCACAGTGGGCTGGACCCGCCCACTTCCGTTTACAAAGGACAGTCTTCCATGGACATGTCCACGGATAATTAATTCTTCAGTTGAGATTCTCTTTCCAGATAATTTTAGGTTGTGTCAAGTTGACAGTTTAAGCTAACTAGGACATAAAGTAAATAATAAAAATGACACATAAGGAAACACTTATTGCATGCAATTTATAACTGATCAGACACTGGAGAAAAAAGTGGTGAGCAGTAGAAAGTGAAAGACTGAAACACAGAATATTGGGAAAAGAAGGAGGAGGAGGTGAGGGTGAAGGGAAGGGCTTTAAGAGTGCTTCCTGCCCTTCCACAGGACCAGAGTTCAGTTTCCAGCACTCACTCAGGTGGCTCACACCTGCCTGTAATTCCATCTTCAGAGAATCTGATGCCCTCTTCTGGCCTCTGCCAACACCTGCACACATGTACACACACACACACACACACACACACACACACACACACATCAGTAAATCTTAAAAAAATAAGTAAAACAAAGGTAAAAGATAAAGGCTCTCCAATGATAAATTAGGCAGATAGCAAAGATGGATGATATGAAAGTATGTGAATCGGGTTTTTGTTTGTTTGTTTGTTTGTTTGTTTGTTTTTGGTTTTTGGTTTTTCGAGACAGGGTTTCTCTGTGTAGCTATGCACCTTTCCTGGAACTCACTCTGTAGCCCAGGCTGGCCTCAAACTCACAGAGATCAGGCTGGCTCTGCCTCCTGAGTGCTGGGTTTAAAGGCGTGTACCACCACTGCCCGGCAAATCGTTTGTTTTTAAACCAAATACATCTTTATTTTCTAATGTTCAAAAAGTCAAATTCTCCTTCTCACAAGATAACCATCATTCACTTAGAAAAATGGATATCTAGGGTTGAAAAGGTGGCTCAGTGGTTAAGAGTGCTTACGACTTTTGCAAAGGACCCATGTTCAATTGGCAGCACCCATATGATGGCTCACAACCATCTGTAACGCCTGTTCCGGGGGATCAACGCCATCTTCTGGCCTCCTCAGGTACTGCACACTTGTGCTCATACATACATGCAATCAAAAACACTCACGGAATTTTTTTAAGAGAAGAAAAAGAATAAGCATTTATCTTCAAAATATTTCCCTTTAACAAGAACCTTGGCTCTATAAAATCTAAACATTAAAAGCTTTAATTAAAAAAAAAAGGCTACTTCTTTGCCATTGTAAGACAACAGAACCCAGCATAAGCCAAGGCAATTCATTTATACTTCAGGCTTCTATCCAGGAAGCAGCCTTGTTATATTATCCCCATTTAGCAAAATGTGACCTAATATAGTTAAACCCTGTGTCAAAGCATCATGTTGACACAGTAATCAGTCCTTAGATGTGTACCAACAATCTCTTCATCATCTTTATCACAATGTGAATTCTTGATCCTACATTAACTGCCCACAAGTTCTCCTGACAGGAGCTGCAAAGCGGGTGGGTGGCAACATTAGCCACCATGCGCCATGCTGGGAATATCAGTGTCTTTTCATTCGAAGCCATTTACCACAAAAATATGTAAAATCACATACTAATTATCCTGACTTCGCCATTCTTCAATGTGAGCATGTCTCCATATATGGTTTTTCTTTGTCACACTCTCTTTCCAGTTCTGGGGATCAAACACAGCTTTGCACATGCTAGACTACAAGGTTGTACGACCATGTTGATTTGGAAGTTTTGAGACTGGTTATCACATATTCCTGGCTGGTCTCAAACTCACTATGTAGCTGTAGATGACCTTGAACTGGGAAGCAGAGGCAGGCAGAGCTCTGGGAGTTGGAAGCCAGCTTGGTCTACATGATAAGTTCTAGGACAGCCAGGAATATAGAGAGACGCTGTGCAAAAAAAAAAAAAAAAATTCATGGCTTAAAGTAAAAACATACTGCAGGGTTTATAACAAGCAACTAGAATGTTCGACATCATAGCTGTGGCTATAGCTCAGTTGGTAGAGTTCTTCCATACCTAATCATGCTTGAAGCCTCTGGTTCAATCTCTGGTACTATATAAACTATGGGTGATGGCACACATTTGTAATCCTGGCACTTGGGAGGTAGAGGCATAAAGATCAGAAGTTCAAGGTCATTCTCAGCCACATAGGGATTTTGAGGCCAGCATGGACTACATTAGACCCTGTCTCAAGAATCAAACTCCAAACCAAACAACAAATAATCCACGTGCCACAAATGGCTCCTGAGGAGATTCAACGGACACTTCTTCTAAATGCTGGGTGTCTGGGTATGTTACTTATTGGCCTGAGGTGAAGCAAACATTCTCCATTTTGCAAAACTTTCAGGTGATCATACTTTGAGTCCCAACGGACTCCACATCATACAGCTTTCCAGGAAGTAACAGAAGAAAGTGCCTGGTACATTTAGATGCACGGGCAGATGAAACATTGAAAGACACAGAATCAGCTACAGAGACAGACTGGTCTTGGGCACTGTCGGGGAGAGCATAGACTTTAGTACCAGGTGCTGTATAGAGTTGCTGTGGGAGAGGGGAGGACAAGGGAACAGATGACCTGCACAACGTGGGAAGGACAGCCAAACAGTAGGTTAGCCATTCAGGAGGAGTGACAGGTGATGGGGTGTGGAGGTGCTGAAAGTCTGAGGTCATCAGGACAGTTGAGAGGTTGCAAGGCTGGGAGAAGTTTCATGATAGGGGAGGGGTCAGTGATGGAAGCTTGTGGGGATCGTTTCCTGGTGATTGACTCTTCCGTCTATTCCAATCTGCAGTTTGAGTCAGAAGCCAGCTCTAAGAAAGATGTTTTGTCTTTGAAGACAACAGCAATACTTTCTGTTACATTTGAGGGCCTGTGCCAACTCATCCTCCACACACCTTTCTTTTTTGTAATTATATACTTGCACTGGATGCCAGATTCCAGACATACTGCGGAAAGGTTGGTCTAAAAGCCTCTTCGTGCCAAAGGTAATTTGCTTTATGCTTCTCAAGAGAACAGGGAGAAGCTAACAAGAACTGATTACATCACTTAGCTGAGACAGGCCCTGGGTCCTTGTCAACAGATGTTAGAATTTAGGGCCTCTGGACTGTAATTTAAGAGAAATGGGATAGATCATGGTTTCTTTCTCAGAAGTCTGGGGCTGGAGAGTTGCCATGGTTATGCCAGCTCCCACCTCCACCTACAGGCTTTGGCTGAGGAGTACCTGCTCTGCTACAGGACTCCAGGCCTAGCTGCTGTGGAACAATCTTTGCACACTGTAAATATGTATTGTTCCCATTGTTAATAAAAAGCTGATTGGCCAACAGCTAGGCAGGATTTTCGGGACAGAGAGAATGCTGGGAAGAAGGGCAGAGTCAGAGGAGTCACCAGCCAGATGGAAAGGAAGCAGGACATGCAGGAGAGGTAAAAAGCCACGAGCCTTGGGGCAGCATATAGATTAATAGAAATGGGTTCATTTAAGTTGTAAGAGCTAGTTAGTACTAAACCTGAGCTATTGGCTGAGCATTTATAATTAATAATAAGTCTCTGAGTGGTTATTGGGAACAGCTGCCAGGACACAGAGAAACCGCCTACACCTAGCCGACTGTATTGCTCCTGTGGTCTCAGAGAAAGAAAGTGTGGGTGAGCCTTCCAGTGTCTGCTCCAGTGTGACCAGGCGGAGAACACCAGCAACACTGGTCCCCTCAGTGGCCCTGGCCATCCCAGAGATTACTTTTCCTTTGACGCTTTGTGAGCCCAGATGCCTCTCAGAAACAGTCACCACTTCCACCACGATGTGGTTCCAGGAGGGGCTGCCACAGTCACCCACCATCACTCCAGTCCCAATGGCAGGTCACAGTTTCGATGACAGAGGAGTGTTAGCAGGGGCTTTGAGGTGCTGGTACCAAAAGGCCATTAAGGACAAACATTTTCAAGACTGAAAAGAAACAGCCTTTTTCTTTTGTGTGAAAATGTAGCGCCCAACAGAACTACATGTAAGAGATTTGTGTGGCCTGTGTGACAGGAGAGCATTTCCGTGGTATCACCAGGGGCCAGTGTTGGTGGCCCCCAAAGTTGCTAGAGCGTGCTGTCCTAGAGCTAACCATTGGAAGTCACTCTGGCATGCCCACACAGACCACCTCCTCCCTTCCAATGAGCGGTTTTCTGAGCAGCTGCCCTTAGATCTGGTAAGCACCAAAAGGTTTAATAGAAACATGGGGTTGGGGGTTGGGGGTTGGGGAGATGATTCAATGGGTAAAGCAGTCGCTGTGCCAGTGTGAGGACCTAAGGTTGCATCCCCCAAACCCACTGAGGCCCGGGTATGGTAGTGTGTGTCTAAAACCTGAGCTCCTATGACGAGATGGGAGACAGAGACACGAGAACTCCTGCAGGTGGCCTGACGCGTGCAAACAAGATGGAAGGTGAGGATCGACACCCAGAGTTGTCCTCTGACTTCCACGCACGTGCCGTGGCACTCACATGTCAACACACATATCGTGACATGATGGCCAAAAATATACACACACAAAGAGAAGGAGGGAGGGAGGGAGAGAGGGAGGGAGGGAGAGAGGGAGGGAAGGAGGGAGGGAGACAGGGAGGGAAGGAGAGAGGGAGGGAGGAAGGGAGGGAGAGAGGGAGAGAGGGAGGGAGGGAGGGAGGGACTTGGGGAGAGGCTTTGATGCTAGCCTTCTGGTCACTCTCTGCATTGACATCTTCTCTTTGCTTGGGCTCTAGTCCCCCGCTTGGGGTCATTCCTGCATGGTCCCCCTGCTAACCCTACACATCCACATAGGTGACTTCCCATTCCTGTGACAGTCGTCAGATGGCAGTTGGGCTGCTTCTCCTTCCCCTTCATCTTTGGGTGGATGGGAGCTCAGTGAGTGCTAACCACCATCACACAGCCACGAGGCTCCTGGGCTTTTATGCATTATGCTTTAATAACATTTAGTGCTATTGATAAATCCTACTGAATAAACAGCATGAAGTCTGGGAAGATTCCTATTGCCATCAACTGGCCTCTGCCTCTTAGAGGCCTGGGACCCTCCGGCAGCCCAGCTTTATAGACAGGGAGTGGCACTTCATGTAGACACTTTGTGGTTCTCCCTGTGGCCCTGATCCATGCCAGGAGGTTTGGTAAACTCTGAGGGCGGCTTTGGTTTTCTACTATGTCATATCACAAAGGGCTCTAAATTGAAGGGCTGTCAAGCACATCTGTAAGATCCCACTGTGCAGTGAGCGCTGTCTCCTCCATTGCCTCCTGAGTGGTTCTGCATCTGCCACTGCATCCTGAGAGAGACTGGAGACAAAGGAGAAGTCAGCACCTGCTTCTGGTTGCCTCAGGATGAAGGCTGCTTTGCTGTTGTTGTTTTGAAGCTTTAATAACAATGATACAGTTATTGTCATTTTTGTTTTTTTGTTTTTTACATTTATTTATTATGTGTGCACACGTGTGTGCGCATGCTCATGCATGAATGCACACATGCCCTACAGCATGCTTGTTGAGGTCAGAGGACAACAGAACAGCTTACAGGGGTCAGTAAGTTCCTTTTACCATCCGGGTCCCTGGGGATCAAACTCAGGTTGTCAAGCTTGGTTAGCAAGCTCCTTACTGACATTTTGGTAGTTCTCTGTGATGTCAGCAGGTAGAGCCAGGGCAAGCATTCTACCACCGAGTCACATCCCAGCCCCCGTACGGTTATTATTTGTTATCTTTTAGGAGATACACCGAAATATTTACAGATACCTTGGCACAATGCCTGGGGTTCGCTCCACACAACCCTACAGGAAGGTGTAGCTGGAGTGGTCACAAACTGATCATAGCTGACAGTGGGTGGTAGGTAACAGTCGCTTTTTCATATACGTGAGATGTCCCATCTTGAACTTTAAGAAGGTGAAGAGGACAGACTGTGAAGTTGTGCCTGCCTTGGCTGCTGCAGACCTAAGCCTTTACTTCTCACACACACACCCTCATCCTCCCCTCTGTCCCTCCTGGATGGCAACCTAGCTAGAAGAGTGCTGACTTCTCAGAGCAGTGCCTGTGGAAGGCACAAAAAGCTTTTGAGCCAGGAGGTCTTTTTGTTTGTGTTTGTAACAGGGTCTGGCTATGTAGCCCAGGCTGGCCTTGACCTTGCTGTCCTCTGGCCTCAACCTCCTGAGTTCTGAGATTACAGGTATGTGCCACCACACCTGAGAAAGGGAGCTTTTGCTGTGGACTGTTGGTCTGGCTGCCTGCTGGAGGCACACACCGGAAGCTGGGAAGCTGCATTTCTGACACACTCCTGAGCCTCACCCAGGGCTATGAATCCAACTAAATCCCGGTGACACTTAGCAACCCCTGCTCACGCCCCTCCCCAGACTGCCTTTGGCCAGACACAGTGCCTGCTGAAAGGGGCGTTCCCCATTGTGATCTGATGGCTGTACAATGCCAGCTTTTATGATGCTACCAGCGAAGCCCAGCCTCCGTGTGGGCATCCCCAAAGTAGAAAGCACATGTGTCCTCTGACCTAGTCTCAAGCTTCTCAGTGTGACTCCCTGGTCTTCTGTGGTCTGGGCAGTACACAGTCACAAAGGGGACCCATAATGTCATCCTAACTTTAGGGACTCCTAACAGAGAGCCACCAGTCTCTGGGGTGGTTGGAGTCACTGGTGATTTGCAAAAGTGGGTCTTTGAGACTAGCAATTAATTATACCATTTCATAGGTCACATGGACAGAGCAAGGGAGGCTAAAGACCTGGATGTTTCCCATGTAGATTGGCTGAGAACCTTACTCCATGGCATCACCCCTCACCTTGAGAGCAAGCCCATCCCCTTGCCCAGCCCCCCCCCGTCCCTGCTGAGCCCACCCAAAGCTGCTGCTCCTCCTGCTTCCTCAGGGGGCAGGCAGCCAGCTGTTTTCACTTGATTTCTCATTTTCTTCTTCTTGTCCTCCAGGCCGGCAAATCTAACTCACTTTTGTCTCCCCGCTGTGTTCAGTCATACTTACATGAGACAGGACATGGACCTCTGGGGCTAGGAGGTGAAAAAGACAATCCTTGGGGTCTCCGGTCCCTGCCTTTGTTCTTACACATCCTCCTCCTTGGACCCTAATCACTAGGGCCTTGGCTCAGGCCTCTCATCGGTTCCCAACAGCCGGCTTCCCCTCCTCAAGGTAACCCTGTGACCTCTAGTCAACATCCTCTTGTCGCAAAGGACCAAAACCCAAATGAGAAAAGGGGTACAACTCATCCGACTCATGTAACCAAACTGTGCCTGAGCATGGGTGGATCTGGGGGAGCCAGTGGAACCAGGGGTGCCAGCCACCTGATTAAAAGGTCTCCATTTCCCCAAAGCAGCCACTTCACACTTCCCATAGAACGAACAGCTTCTTCTTCTCAATGAGGAACATGGCTGTCCATAGAACCATCCAGTTGTACCGTGTGTGTGTGTGTGTGTGTGTGTGTGTGTGTGTACCTATGTACATATTCATGTGTGTGTGTGTGTGTGTGTATAAGTTGCACAAGAACATGTGTACACATGTGTGTGGAGGCCAGAGTTAGGCACTGAATGTCTTTCTCCATCACTCCCCACCTTACTTTATTTTTAAATTTTATTTATGTATTTGTTTGGTTGGTGTTTTTGAGACAGAGTCTCTCTATTACATAGCCTGGGATGTCCTGGAACTCGCTATGTAGACCAGGCTGGCCTTCAACTCACAGAAACCTGCCTGCCTCTGCCTCCTGAGTACTGGGATTAAAGGCATGCACTGCTACACCCAGCTTTATTTATTTATTTCAAAATTTACTTAGTGTGTGTGTGTGTGTGTGTGTGTGTGTGTGTGTGTGTTGTTTTCCCATGGTCTTAGCGGCTGCACCTGAATCTACGATATTTTAACTGCCCTGTGGCCCTGCAGTCTGCACCCTGCCAATGCCTTGGCCTGGCTGGATTTCTGCACCAGCTCTACCACTGCAGCCAAATGTAGTTTTTACTAAGTCTCTTTTGTTCTATCTACCAATAAAGACTCAGGAGTCAGATGTTGGGGTGAAAACCTGCTAGCTCAGAGAAGCTGAGAAGCAACCCGATCTTCTTTTTTGGCCAGAGACCCAGCAAGAGAAGTCTCTCCAGCCATCCCAAACCAAAAAAGACCACAAAATCCAAGTCCCTACTCCTTCCGGTCTGGGTGTCTCTCTGTCCGTCTTCCTGGTTCCTTAGTAATCTCTATGGCAATTCTTGTCAACTAGCTGCTGACTCTACCCCCTGATCCAAGGTTGATTTTATTAACACAGTCTCAGGTTTCACAGTGAGATCAAATATCCCACAACACGGGGGCGGGGCATATGTGACTTGGAAGAGTCTGCTTGCCTACCATGTGGATCCTGGGGATCGAACTCAGGTCATCAAACTTGGCAGCAAGGGTCTTTCCCTGCTGAGCATTCTCTCCAGCCTCCTACATTATTTTTGAAACAGGATCTCTCACTGAACCTGGAGCTCACCAATTCAGCTAGGCTGGCCAGCAAACTCCAGGGATCATCCTGGCTCCACACCCCTTACCCCAGCTCTGGTGCATACCACTGCTCCCTGCTTTGGGCCAGCATCGGCCTCGGCCAGGCTTTACATGAATGTTGCACCTGGAAGCTCTTCCAGGTGGTGCCCTGGGACTTGCATCAAAAGCCAACTCCTGCCCCCAAGGAGTCAGCCCCACCCCTCTAGGCTACCTTCCTAGTGACTCAGTCCCATCATTCTGCTTTATTTTCTGCCTTTGTATCTCAGAACAACCCTGTACATCTTCTAGTGCACTGTTTTTTTCTGTGCCTCTAGAATATGTGTGTCTGGAAGACCAGGGCCCTTGCATGTATTGTTTTTCTACCGTCTTTGTGCCCAGAATAATACTTGATATGCACTATTGGTATGCACTGGGTGATAAACATGTAGCACTGGGTGATAAACATGTATCATTTTATTTACTTTACCTACAGGCTTTGAACATTTCTCATATACCAGAGCTAGTCCCAGACACCAGGACATAGCAGATGAGCATTCAGCCTGGGACCTTGCCTCAGGGCTGGCTTGTGCAGCTTGGAAGGGCAGATGCTCAATGAGAAGGCCCCACACTTGGCTTGATTCTCTGCTATTACTTTGAAATGCTCCTTCTTCACATGTATGTGTGTGTAGTGTGCATGCATGTATGTATGCATGCTTGCATGTGTGTGAACATACATGTGTGTGAGTGCATATCTCCATGTGTGTGCATACATATGAAGGTCTCTTGATTGCTCATCACTTTATTTGCTAAGCATGTTCTCACTGAATCCAGAACTGGCCAGTCCCCTGTCTTGTTAGTCAGTTTGCCCGAGAGCCTCTTTCCCCTGCCCTGAGGGCTGGGATTACAGGCTGGCTGCCATGCCTGCCCGACTTTTTGTGGGTGTTGGGCCTCTGAATTCAGCTCTCATGCTGGCCAGGTCAGCACTTTAATCCACTGAAGCATCTCCCCAGGGCCACTTTGAAATCCTTAAAGACACAAACTCTATGGCCCGTATTCTCCTTTGCACTAAATCCCTGAAACGCTTGCTGCTCCCAGAGAGTTTGCCGCATGGTCAGATGTCAAAACAGCCCAGGGAAGACTGTAGACCCTGAGCACAACTGTCAACAATTTTAACAGGATTGTTTAATATTTAAAGAAATGTAAAGAATATGTGTTTTTCAGAGATGGTATAATTTAAGAATGAATTCTGGGAGTCAGGTATCTTAGGATTCCAGGCCCAGCCTTTTCCTGGCTGTGTGACCTTGGGTGACTCTCAGAGCTTAGATTTCTTCATTACAGATGGAGATAAGCACAGGGTCCAGCCCATCGAGTTGCTGCAGAATTAGATGAACTAATGCTATAAGCACCCAGACTGGGTCCTGGGCATCCTAAAGGCAGGCTCTCTCCACCACCCACACCCCCTTTCTTTCCCTGTTTCCTTTCTACTGTGCACTCCTGGGATGGAAAATCTGGGTCAATGTGAGTTAGCTGCTTAAGTGAGAGGAATATTGACGAGAAAAAGTCAGGAATTATAGCCTTCGGGGAAGCAATAACATTTCACTTAAAAATTGTTTGAGCGAAGACTGTAGACATTTGCAATTTGTATGCAAATAAATGAGACTCCTCTGTCCTGAACTGAGACATAGCCCTGGGCTAAAGCTTGCGGAAGGCCCCGCTTGGGCAGAGAAACCTCTGTGAGCTTCTTTCCGCTGCCAGTTTAAAGGAAAGCCTTCCCCACTTTCCCCAATTTGGAAGCTGCAGCCTCCACTGCCTTAGCCCTTTCAGGACTTCATTAGTATGTCAGACAGATAACTAGGGAGGCCGTTCTCATGTGGGCTTTGCGCATCTTCTCCGCTGTGGAATCCAGGAACTCACACTCATTGTCTGTTTAATCAGGTACTGATTTGGCATTAACTTGCAAATGCTGAGTCTCCCGCTCTTGATGAAAAAGAATTTGCACTGGGTCAAACCTCACCTGATTTCATAAAAGAGCCAAGTCAACAAGACAAATTAGGAGAAGAAGCCGAGAACAAGCTGGCCTGTGTCCTCAAACTCTGACTCGCAGAATCCAGGGACTGCAGTTTTATCGTCATGCATGCCCACGCATTCATTTATCCAGCAAGCATTTATTAAATACCTACTGTGTGCCCGGCACTGTACTAGGTGCTGTGCCTGTCTTCACGGAGTTTGTAATTCAATGAATTAAAAGAAACCCAAAAAACGAACAAACAAACCGCAGGCAGCTCTAATACAAATAACCCTGACTCAAGACCTCAAGACGAAAGAGCAGATAGCCAGGGAGCCCCCAGCAGGTCCCCTCAGCCAGGATCTAGCAAACCTCATGAAACACCTGCCACTTACTTACTCATTTTATTTTTGAGAAAAGGGCTCACTATGTAGCCCTGGTTAACCCGGAACTCATATAGACCAGATTGGCTCCAAACTTGGTGATCATCCTGCCTCTGCCTCCCAAGTACTAGGAATACAGGGGATCTCAGACATGACAGCCAGCAGTACTAGGCATGCTTGCCTTATCTCAGACCACTTGTCCACCTCTTGGATCCATTGCGGCCAGGCTTCTCTATCTGCAAAGTTGAGCCTCAGCTCTGTAATGCTGGGATTGCAGGTGTTTATCACCATGCCAACATCAATGTGCTTGCTCCCTTTTTGACTCCTACAGACACTGACCTGGGGCTAAGGTCAGACTCAAGAAAGATATCCCAGTTTGCCACCTAGTCCAGCGATAACACACCCCACCAAAACAGCCTGGGGAGGAAAGGGTTTACTTGACTTACAGCTCACAGTCCATCACCAAGGGAGGCCAGAGCAGGAACCATGGAGGAACGCACTACTCTCTGGCTCGCTCTCCATGGCTTACTCAATTTCCTTTCTTATACAACCCAGGACCACCCGCCCAGGGGAAATTGCCCACAGTGGGCTGAGCCCTCCCACATCAGTCATTAATCAAGAAAATGCCCCCATAGACTTCTCCAACAGGCTAATGAGATAGAGGCCTTTTCCCATTTGAGGCTCCCTCTTCCCAGATGACCCAAGCTTGTGTTAACTTGACAAAAAACTAACCAGTACATGACTTCTTTCTAGACGAATCCATTTTGACTTACACGGAGCCTCATTCATTCATTTGCAAATATTTACTGATGAAATTTTTTGTGCCACACTCTGATGGTCCAGCTGCGAACAAGGCAAATATTTTCATCTCCACGCCCCCGAACCAGATTTTCCTTTGAGTATCAGACCCCCTTCTAGGCATTTACTTCAGTTCACTTTCAAAGGTCACCTGCTCTCATCTTATCTCCTCCAGTCTCCGGCGGAGGCCCAGGCTAGGACCACAGCCCTCTTCTTTGCTTCAGGTTAGGGGATGTACATGAGGGAGGGACCAGTTCTGCTCTGAAGACCCCCAAATAAAAGTACCCTCCCTGCCTCTTGGTCTTCCTCCTGGCCTCCATCTGCTGAGGATATTCAAGGCCTGCTTGGAATAGAAGTCCACTGACCAACTCACTTCTCAGGCCTCCCCAAAGATAAAAGCAACATGCTAAGAAAGCTTCCTTAGTCAGATTAGCAATGGCCAGCTCAGAGCGGAAGTGGATGCCAGGACTCCCACATTTTCTATTCCTGGCTGACCTCCACCCCCTTGGGCCACTGTGCCTGAGCTGAAAGGCCTTCCCCTGATGTTTGGGGAAGGTCCTAGGCACCTGGAAAGTCCACATGTTGTGGGTAAGCAGCCAGGGTCATAGAAACATGCCCTGATACACCCAGACTGCTGCGCAGGCTTTCCAGGGTAGAAGGCCTGCAGTGCCCAGTATTGCCCCACTTTATCCACCCCATGCCAGGCCCCTTTTTTTTTTTTTTTTTTTTTTTTTTTTTTTGGCTGAGGTTACTGAGGCTCAAATACCACCAACTGGCTAGGCCAGAGCTGGAATGATGGTTTGCTTCTTCAAGGCTGTCCCCGGGGGTCCAATCGGTGGTCCCACATTAAAGCAGCCGAGAAATAATCAGTATGGACACTTGGTTCTAATCAAGCAAAGGTAAGTACACAGAGCCCAGGTACCTGGTGCACACTTGGGGTGATCCCACTGTGCTCCATGAAACACCTCTGTTCCCACAGGTCTTGGTGTATACAGATCTGAGCAAACACAAACTAACATCTGAAGATGGACAGACTCAATGGCGGGAGACTAGCTAGGGAAAGGCAGTCTGGCTGGGGTGTGAGGAGTGGAGCTGACCAGTCAGACAAGTTTCACCGTCTTGAGCTCCAGAAGGTACTGATGTCAGGCCGACTGCCAGCAGCCGCTTCCAGCCCTGTGGTGAGGGACACAGTGTCCTCAGGTCTAGCCTGTTTTTTCTTTGTGTCTCTGGGCATTTCAGCCTCTCCACTTGCTTCTGCCTATGTAAAAGATGATGTAATAACTGAGCCCAAAATAACTGAATCTTCTCAGCATCCATCCAGGGAAGGAGATGGGATGAGGGACACAGGGGCAGGGGAGACTTCAATGAAGTGTGTGAGTTTGTGTGTGGCCTTCAGTGTCCTCACCATGGGGCCAACAGCACAAACATTCCAGGGTTGATGTGAACTCAGAACCAAGACATAAAAAGTCATCAGTATGGTAAAAAGCGAGTATCCTGGGTCAAAAGAGTATTTTCGTTTTATTTTCTTTGCTTTAGGGTAAGGTCTGTAGCCCAGGCTGGCCTTGAACTTACAGGACTTCTCCCGCCTTAGCCTCCTATCATAATTTTAAACATTTTAAACAGTCATTTATTTTTTGTGTGCATGCATGGCATGTGTATGAGGTCGGAGGACAATATGGAGAAGTCGGTTCTCTCCTTCTACCATGTGGGACCTGAGGCTTCTAATTCAGGTCAGTGGGTTTGATGGCCAGTGCCTTCATCTGTTAATCCATCTTCTTCATCTGTGAGCCACCATGTGGGTGCTGGGAATTGAACTCAGGACCTCTGGAAGAGCAGTTGGTGCTCTTAACTGCTGAGCCATCTCTCCAGCCTCCCATCTTCTTCATCTGTTAATCCATTTTCTTCATCTGTTAATCCATCTTCTTCATCTGCTAATCCGTCCTTCTGGCCCAGAGCTCATGATCTGAGCATTGACTCTGCCTTCTGTGAACTGGGCGATCTTTAAAATTTTTAAAGAGATTTTATTTATTTTTATTTTATGTGTATATTTGTGTTTTGCCTGCCTGTATGTCTGTGTACCGTGTATATGCAGTGCCTGAAGAGGCCAGAAGAGGGCATTAGATCCCCTGGAACTGGAATTACAGATGACTGTGAATCGGCCATGTGGGTGCTGAGAACCAAACCCCCAGATCCTCTGCAAGAGCAGCCAGTGCTCTTAACCACTGAGCCATCTCTCCAGCCCTCACTGGGCAATCTTGAATGAGTGTGTTAATGTCTGGGGGAGTCCTTTCCTACTTTGTAGATGGTGTGACCTCAAAGAATTGTAGGAAGGACTGAGAAAGTTAAAATGTGCGACTGTAAGTGTATGCCCAGTAAACAGCAGGACAGCTCTGAGGTCACTGGGTGAAGGAGCCATAGAAAGGACCCACCATGTAACTTACAGAAGCTGATGGTGTGGCACTGATTCCTTGATGAATGGGTCTTTGGGGTGGAAGCTTGTCTAGGAGGAAGGCAGCCACACGCGGCTGCTGTCGGGGAAGAGACTCATAAATCACAGAAAGAAATGCTGGCATATGGTAGCTGGCTCGGAGGCAGCCCTCAGCCTGGACTCCCACCCACCCCTGCTCCAGAGGGATCCATCACTGACTAAACCCTGTGGCAGCCACCCTGCTTAGTATATGTGAGGCCACAGCACATAACTCCGAGCCTTCTGCTCCAGGCTGTGGCCCACAACTTCTAGTCAGGAGGTCAGAACTTAACTTCAGTCATCAAACCAGCTTACTCAAAAAGGAGCAGGCAAACAGGGTACAGTGGCTCCAGCCTGTAATCCCAGCCCTTGGGAAGTGGGGGTTAAGAGGAGCAAGAGTTCAAGGTCATCCTTGGTTACATGGCCAGTTGAGGTCAGCCTAGGCTATATGAGATCTTACCAAAACGAACAAAAACCCAAATCAAACCAAACCAGAAAAGAATGCATCAGAATCTTGCTGAGGCAGCCTGGCAGGGTGGCACATGCCTCTAATCCCAGCACTTGGAGGCAGAGGCAGGCAGATCTCTGTGAGTTCAAGACTAGCCTGGTCTACACAGCAAGTTCCAGAACAGTGAAGGAAGGCTACATAGTGAGACTCTTGTCTCAAACAAAAACACAAAAACAAAACCTCAGCAAATATATTAACCCTGTGCTCTCCCTCCCAATGCAGAAGACAGAAGGCTTCCATAGATGCCTCTGATAGAGAGGAATCTGGACCGCTGGTCTAAGGCAGAACCAGGACCACACCCATTTACTAGAACCTCAAGGGACTCTGAGCAGGTGGTCCTCACAAGGCCTTTATTGAAAGACAACAGCCACAAGGCAGGCTTGGTTTCAGGATGGCTAGAAGGGATAGGAGAGACCCAGAGAGCAAGGAGAAGACAAGTGTTTCTCGGGCTTTTGGATTATTCACCTCCATTCTCTCCACCCAGGGCCACAGGAGTCTCCCAGGCCTCCTTAAAGGAAAAGAGAAAAAGCAAGCAAACAAACAAACAAACAAAAACAAACAAACAAACAAAAAACCAAAACCAACCACACAAACAATCCAGCCCTGGAGAAATGATCACTAGTTCAGGTCTGGCCTCCGTAGCTTTTTTCCAGATCCTTCTGTGGGAATGAACTGGTCTGAGCCACCACTACGCTGTGTACACAGCAGAAGACGCCCAGGTCACCCAGCAAGGTGACCCCTGAACCCAGCCTGGCTTCCCTAGACCCACCCAGCCCAAGGTAGTCAGTCATCAGCCAGGATGGAACCGGAAGCTGCCAGAAAGCATCATTTTCAGAAGGATAGAGTGTCTCACTGACTCACACCTCCTTAGCAAAAGGGCCTGGTATAGAGCAGGTAGTGTGTGTGTGTGTGTGTGTGTGTGTGTGTGTGTGTGTGTGTGTGTGTTTACTGGCTACTCTACCAGCAGCTGCTGTCCAGGAGAGCACAGCCCCTCCACTGCTCCATGGCCAGGTCTTAACTCCTGGCAGGGAGTCCTCTTACCATGAGAGAAGCTGCTTGGGTCCCCTCCCTCCTGGAAGAGTGGTGACTCAGACACCAGTGTGACTCACACACTGGGGACAAACACCAGACAACAGTTGGGTGTGGTCATAGGGACCTTGTGAACTCTGGCCTTTCCAGGTTTCCTTTCCTGGTCCCTGGTGGGAGAGGACCACACCCCAGCCAGGGCTGTGGAAGAATCCTGAGGCCTCCTGATGGGCAGTGGAACGGTCTGGATAATTTCTCACCGGTATAAATGGGGAGCAAAAGGAAGAGCCTTATTGAAGACCAGAGCCAAGTGACTGGGGGCACAGGGGGGCAGGGAGCACCTGAGTTCCATGCTCTGTACCACAGTAGCCAGTCAACAAACCTGCCTTGAACCAGGCAGACAGACAACGAACTGAAGCCAAATCCTAGGACCCACGAACTGCCTTCTGCTGGACAAGCAGGAGGCTGACCCTAGCACAGACATTGCTCCTATGTCCCCAGCCCCAGACTGTCCTGCAGGCTTATGGGAGAACTGTGATTAATGGCCAGTAGTTAGCTGGGTGTGGTAGTTTGAATGAAAATGGCCCCCTAGACTCACAGGGAGTGGCATTATTGGAGGTGTGGCCTTGTTGGAGGAAGTGTGTCACTGGGGGTGGGCTTTGAGGTTTCAGAAGCTCATGCCAGGCCTAGTGGCTCACGGTCTCTTCCTGCTGCTCTCAGACCCAGATGTAGAACTCTCAGCTACCTCTCCAGCACCATGTCTGCCTGCATGCCGCCATGCTTCCTGCCAAGATGATAATGGACTGAACCTCTGAACTGTAAGCCAGCCCCAGTGCAATGTTTTCCTTTATAAGAGTTGCCATGGTCAGGGTGTCTCCTCACAGCAATAGAAACCCTAACTAAGACACTGAGCTAACTAGTTGATGGTAGGTAGCTGGGCTCCCAGAGCGAAAGGAAGGACAAATCAGCCCCAAGCAAAGAGTGTGGCCAGCAGCTTCAGCAAGGACCAGAGACTGTAGCCAACTTGAGTGCTCTGCAGCCAGCCAGGGATTTGCTCTAGGCCTTTTAGGTCTAGGAATCATTTTGAAGAATCCCAGACTAGCTGCCCTGAGATGTGTGTGTGTGTGTGTGTGTGTGTGTATGTGTGTGTTCATGTGTGGGGAGGGGTTGGTAGCAACACTCTGGTCTGTCTACTGCAGTTTATTTTTGTTGTTGTTGTTATTTATTTATTTATTTACTTTGGTTTTTTGAGACAGGGTTTTTCTGTGTAATAGTCCTGGCTGTCCTGGAACTCACTCTGTAGACCAGGCTGGCCTCGAACTCACAGAGATCTACCCATCTCTGCCTCCTGAGTGCTGAGGATTTCCACTGCAGATTGTACACACACACCAAGTCAGTCCTTATTTTTATCTGGGTAGGCTCAACTTCCGATCACAGAAAAGGTGGAGTTTGTCTACTGGTTTCCATGGAAACTGTTAGGTAGAGCATCTGCTACCCGATCAAGCAAGCCCAGACTGGTGGGACTCTTCTAGAATGACGTCGCTGTTTTTACCCAGGAAGGCCGTCATGCCCCAATGTTTTCCTGTGTACAGAGCAGGAGGAAGGGCAGGTCTGAGGGACTAGGATGGCTCCCAGGGAAGAAGAGAATTGTTGAAAGGTAAGCATGGTGGGATGGCCATATCTATTCTGAGAAGCCCTTGGGTTTCTATTTCTTTCTTTCTTTCTTTCTTTCTTTCTTTCTTTCTTTCTTTCTTTCTTTCTTTCTTTCTTTTTTTTTTTTTTTTTTGGCTTTTCAAGACAGGGTTTCCCTGTGTAGCTTTGCGCCTTTCCTGGAACTCGCTCTGTAGACCAGGCCGGCCTCAAACTCACAGAGATCCGCCTGGCTCTTCCTCCCGAGTGCTGGGATTAAAGGCGTGTGCCACCACTGCCTGGTCCAGGTTTCTATTTCTAAGCAGCAACAGGGCCTGCGTGATGAAGCAAGGAACTTGGGTTCTGTCTGACACTGCTTCCTGGGTCCCAGCTTGCCCCAGTAGCAAGGCCATTTGCTGGCTCCCCTCAGAACAGCTGTGTCAGGGACAGGAGAGAACTCACCTTGCCATGTTCACTTTCATTCACTCTTATAGGACAGGGACCTGATTCCCCTCAGGCCGTGGAAGTGAGTTGAATGCTTGCAAGGTCAGAAGTAAAGGCACTGGCCCATGTGGACATGTAAGAAGTGGTTTTATTCCAGGTGTGTTTCATAAAGACAGCGTCCCCCGGGACAGCTTAGTGGCACATGCTTTGGTCAAGAAGAAAAGCAAAAACAGAGTTGGACCGAGTCCCCGCAATGGAGAGCCGACAAGTGCAGAGTCTGGTCTGACCACAGCAAACAGGGAGAGGCCTTCTCAAGGCTCAGCAGCCATCAGTACATTCACAGAGAGAAGCCCAGGTTCCCAGGCCCAAGGTCCACGCTGGAGCAGAGCCTAAGTCTCTAGGGGAAAGCCTCTACCTTGGCCCCAGTTCTGCCCCTTACTTCGGCAGGAGGATTCCCAGGGGTTCGGAGGATCCCCGGCCAGTTCTGCAGAAAGCAGTGTATGAGACATTGTAACAGGAGGGGCTGAAGCTTGGTCACACGGTGAGAGGCTCCTATGCTGCGCCCAGGGTGCACACATATTTGGCACAGAACTGCTGACAGGATGCTGGTGAGAGCCAAAGGTGCAGGAGACTGCTGGAGAACCTTCCAGAGCTGGTACTATAGACCGGGTACTTGGCTCCTAACCTCTGGTGGTGGACGAGCCAGGCCCAGCAGGGAGGGTGATGGGGGCCTGTGATGCAGAGAGGTGGCAGTGCTCAGCAAGAGCAGAGGATGAGATCCTTTGGAAACCAGGAAGCAGGGGAAATCCAGGCTCCACCCCCACCTAGGAAATTGCATATGTACATACACATGCCATATTCTGGGGGATTTCTAGACTTTCTGGAGTTTGTAGATTCCCTATGAATGTGTGACTGCCTGGTCTCTGAAAGAAAGAATGGTTGCTCCTGGGGTAAAAGTGGCCTCCTTAGGCTGTCTTGCTTTGGAGGAAGACCCCAAGAGTTCTGGTTACCAATAGTCTTTTACCCAAGATTATAATGTGTAAGCCAGTGGTAGGGAGGCGGCCGGGATTCCAGGATGATATCAATGTGTGTTCTTTGTGTTCTCAGCAGTGAGAGAGGAGGGAAGAAGGAATTCTCTACACAGACAGGACCCATTAACCAGCTTCGCAGCCCACTGCAACAGCTGGCCTTTGGAGAAGGGTCTGAGTGTGAGGTTTGGTCTGGGTGACTTGGTTCCTACTGATTAGGAAATGGTTATACTCCAGGAAGGGGATCCGAATCTGGCCAGCCACCATGCCCCATGATTCTGCGCTTACAGAGGCAAAGACCTTTGAAAAAGTAGGGGTCCAAACAGTGAGTGAAGACGAGGGTATTCTAGGGTGTATGACCAGGACCAGTTAGTGTAGACAGGGTACCAATTGGTCATAAAGGCCTAAGCATGAGATCTTGGCCTGACTGACGGTTAAGCAGAAGTGGAGTCTGCTTAATAAATGATGCCCCAGATCCCTCTGCAGCCTCTTGATAAGAATATGGCCACCCAGAGGGGCTGCAGGCGTATGTTGGGCTTGGGGCCTGGGACTAGTAAAGCATGGACAGGATGATGTCTTGGAAAGAGACCTCATTTTTTTTTCTGGTACTTCACACTGTGTTCTTTGATTCCCCATCCTCTTCTCCCAGGATGCATCCCTCCCTCACCCACCCACTGGACTGAGCCCCTCAACCCTTCCTGGTTTCTAGCTGCCCTCGCCTTTGGCCTCTTCACACACGCTGCCACCTGTCCTCTTGTGTTGACCCCAGGCTAGCCCTGTGACCCAACTTGGCCCCTCTGTAGGCTTTCTATCCTTGTCCCTATGAGGCAAAAAGGGGAAGGTCCACACATCACTGTCTGGGGCCCCCAAAGGGCCAAGGGAGAAGACAAAAGGCCCGGAGCAACTGCCGAGTCTCTGCCCAGGACAGCTGCACACTAACCATCTCCACTCCCAGAGCAAGACTGGGGTGGCACAGAGGGTGTGGAGCATACCCTACACCTTCCCTGAACGGGCTTTGGAGAAACGCGCGGTTGGGGTGTGTACTGATGATCCAGTAGAAATGTGAAGAGATGGGAAACAGCCCGCTTGACACTCCCCCACCCTAACCCCTTCCAGTCCCCAAGTCTCATGCAGAAGGTCCAGGAGGCTGGGGGCCACCGTCATGTGTGTGGCAGCAGTTCCCATTGCTGGGCCTGGGCATCTGCCTGACACTTGCTGGTCACCAGCTGGGCAGGCTTTGTCTCCAGGCAGAGGCCGCTGACGGAATGCTGGATGAAAGATCCTTTCCTTCGCCATTTCTGGGTAGAAGGGAGAGGGGAAAGGAGGAAGGAAACGATTAAAAAATAACAATTATATGAGCGGGTGGTGGGGCTCAGTGATACAGTGCTTACCCAACATACCCAAGGCTGCAAGCTCTGTGCCCAGCACAGGGCCAAAAAGTAGTTTGTACCTGCGTTTCACGTGCACATACATAATACTGCATATGCCTAGGACACACCACACTCATTTATTTGCTCTCTCTCTCTCTCTCTCTCTCTCTCTCTGTCTCTCTCTCTCTCTGTGTGTGTGTGTGTGTGTGTATGTGTGTGTGTGTGTGTGTGTGTGTGTGTGTGTAACTGTATGCATATGTATTTCCTGCACAGGTGTGTGAGCTTGCGCATTCGCAGAGGCCAGGGATTGATGGGAGTTGTCTTCCTCCATCTCTCTCTTTTATTTTTTGATACAGGGTCTCTCACTGAACATGGAGCTCATCAATTCAGCTGGATGGGCTGGTCAGCAAGCCCCAGGGATTCCCCCTGGGTCCTCCTCCCCAGTGCTGAGATTACAGGCTGCACCTGGCCTTTTATGTGGGTGCTGGCGATCCAAACTGAGGTTTTCATGATCGTACAGCAAACACTTTAGCCTTTGTGCTGCTGTCTCTCCAGCCGTCATCCCCCCCACCCCCCATCTAAAGCAGACAGTGACCCTCTCTAGGGCGCTCACTTCTGTAGTACGGCACAGAGTTACTATACAGATCAAAGGAAGCAGCGCTGCCCATGGGCTGTGTGTTTTATTTGACTTGCATGGCGTCATTTAAAACCCAGCTTAGCTATCGCATAAAAATCTGCATTTCCAGTTTCTCTTTGGAGACAAGGCCCAGTTCTATCAGTTGGCTGGGCTGGGGCTCCCCCTGCTCTCTGCTTCCGGGCAGAGCTCTCATTCTCCAGCTCTCCGGAGTCCCCAACTTGGTCTTGGTTCTTCCCCCCTAGCAGCTTCCCCTAGTTAGTGAGCCCTGGCCTAGGTGAATCTCTTCTCGATGGGAAAAAAAAGTTTTCGTCTTCCTGCAACCCTGCGTGCCTGGCCGGGCCTTACAATCATGAGTCGTAGTACCCTGTCCCCTCAAGTGGGAAGTGGCCGCCACCTCTGCAGTCACGCTCATGCAGTGTGGTGAGGCTGGGAGACTCGAGTCCTCACTAAAGGGATCCTAGCATTTTCTTCTCCCAAGTTTGACAAGGGAAGGGGAGGAAGTCGTTCCCATAGGACATTTCAGGAGATGACATAGGTAGAGGGTGGTGTGTTATCTGGAATATGGGGAAATGATGAGAGGCCCAGGTTTCGAGGTTTGGAGGAGATTGAAGAGCAACAGACATTTTGTTTCTTGCCCACTTTCCTTCCGTGCAGCCACATCCCTTTTCTGACATCCACCTTACCTTCCTAAGAGGTGACAGAGCTCAGCACCATGAAACTGGAGCCCACAGAGCTCTGAGGGAGACAGTCTGTGTTCTCACTGGGCAGCTAGGGGACAGAGATGAGCTGTACTCAACTGTGGAGACGGTGTTCTTGAAAATTTGGCTTAGCTTCCCCATGCACACACCTGCATTTCCAGTTCCTCTTTGGATACTGGACTGCTCTGACAGCCTCTCACATTTAACTCCACTGGCCAAACCTCCAACAATGTCAAGCTGGGAATACTATGGCCTCCTCTCTCCCAGGAGAAGGGGAGGGGCCTCCCCTAGCCCGTGAGGCTCAGGCTCAGTGCTGCCTCGGCACCTAGCTCTCAACAATGTGGTGGCTGCTCCTTTCACCTCTTTTCCAGCTTCCTCAAGAGCTGGGCCATGCTCTCCCTTCTTCTCTTCTTGCACATGATCTGTACATTCCTTGGCACATGCACGTGATGAGCAAATGAATAACCCGCTGGTAGAATTCTTACTTTCGCTCAGAACTACTAGCCAGCCTTGCTCACTAGCTCTCCCAGTCACTCCGTTCTGAGCCTGCGCAGACATAGAGCAGCCCATTATTGTATGAGCGAGGGACCTGGGCAATGGCCAAACTGCAACCTCCGACTCTATTATTGCACAATGTCTCTCAGGAACCTCGAGGACACGTGAAGCCCAGCTGGCCTTGGTTTGATTCCCAAATCAAAAGCCCAGAATCCAGAAGGTACTGACGCTGGGAGAGCTGTTCATGTGTCCTCCACGGTGGTGAGAGAGGCATGATACCCAGAGTGCTGGGGGAGTGGTGGATGGAGGGCTAGCAGGGTTTGTAGGAACACAACACACACAGCTTGTGAACATGTGGGTCCTGAGGATCAAACTCGGGTTGTTGGGATTGGCAGCAAGCACCTCTCCAATCCACCAAGTGCTTTTATAGAGAAGTATTTGAGTGGGAGCTGGTGGGCAGACACTGAGAAGCTCTGACCTGAACAGAGGTGTTAATGGGCTCAAGGATTCCCCCTCAGGGTGGGGTCTAGGCTCCAGCTGAAGGGCAGACTGCCCCAGCCCCACTACAGAAAAGAGCAGAGGTCGAGCTACATCTGGTAGGCTGAAAGCTAGCGGAAGCGGCCAGCCAGTCCAGCAAGCAGGCTATAGAGTGCTTCCCTGCCTCTCCCACCCTGACTCTCTCACACACAAAGGCTGGAAGGAGAGAACCTGGCTGCTTTTCCAGAACAGAATAGCAAACTTCCACTCATCCCTAAAGAAAGAATTGGCTCAGGCAAACAGAAGAAGCGTGGGAGGAAAGCCCCGCAGGCTCAGTCCGAGAGCCAGGCATCCCTCCCCCTTTGCATGACCTTCAGCAGGCTGTGTTACCAGAGGGGTGGGCATGGAAAGGACCATAGCAGCCTAGGTCTTGGATCCCATGCTCTGGGGAGCAGGGAGCCCTTTTAACCTGGACGAGTGCCGCCGTGAAGAGAGGGGCTGACTCCAGAAATCTAGTGTTTAGTGCTCTGTCACTAGCTGCTGTGTGCCCCGGACAAGTGACAACATTTTTCTGGGCATCAGTTTTTGCTTCCACAAGTAAGCCTGAGCTATTCCTTAGGACACATCTGAGGCTAGTCATGTGAACTTGCAAATCACTGTATGTGGACCTCAGATTCCCAGTCAGCCAGCGGTCAAGAAATCCTTGTTAAGTTCTGGCTTACGTCTGTGGCCTTAGGAGTCACACTGACCTGGGTTTAAATCCTGGCTAGTTCCGCCCTTTCCCAGCTGTGGGAGCTGACAGCCTGTGTCTAGGGAGTTCTGGCTCACTCACTGCACAATTGGCTAGTTGAGAATTATCTTACCAGGTAGCTGGGGTG